>ML741872.1:0-88994 GCA_009193525.1 Aspergillus sergii | reverse complement strand
TTTTTTTTTTTTTTTTTTTTTTTTTTTTTTTTAACTCAAATTGAGAAATTTTCGGATGGAAAAACACAAGATCCATATACCTAGTAACCCCGTAGTTGGCTCATTACTAGTTAGCATTGCGCAGATAATCTCGTCAACTCCCTCAACCAGTAACACCGGAAGTCATTTGCCTGACAGCAGCGTTAAGATGAGCAGATTAGCTACTGATTCCTTTCATCACACCGCACCGCAAACTGGTATAACTAATTGCAAACATTCTATGCAGTGGGATTCAGCCGTAGAGCTGGAAGATTGTATTCCAAGAGGAATCACAACTCAGTCAATGCCTCATTTCTCTTCTGACAGATACCAACTACGAGTACTCGTCGAATTTCAAGAGGAGCGCTTATCAGGAATACGCACGAATATCTAAACTACGAAAGGTATTAATTGTGTTCTATTGATCTCCACCAAGCTCGTATTTCCGGACCGGTCAAAAAGAGAATGGAACCGTTGCATGACTAGGGTGGTTGGGAATACTGAGTCTGACAGACCGACAACGCATCGGGTATCCTATCCATGCACACTGCTGGGTGCTTCTTGACCGGGTAAGTGGGCATGAGATCGTCCAGAAGCATCTGTGAGAATTCGTCTAATCCGTGGAGGCACAGGCTACGCAGGAACAAGACAGGACGCTATGAGGGGTACAATGGCAGCTAGAGGGAAAAGTAGACAAACAGCTGGTGAAGGCTATTTTCATTCCTGTGGGATAATCTAGGAACTTACAAAGGCGTGTCAAGGACACATCCAGCTGACTGGGACATCGCAGAGTTCGCTGGCTGTCTGGAGAAACCGTTAATACAGCTGAATACCGCAACTGGCTGTCTAACAGACTTACCCCTTCACTGCCTGGATCACTCCCTGAATCGCCTCAACTATCGGTCGCACACCTTCACGATCAGCCTTCAGACAGTGTCGATCTCGATATCATCAGACGTTTCGACACCTCTATTATCCGCGCGACCAGAGGGAACCATGGTCAGCTCTTTTCAAGCACGGACAGTGATGGAAAGATCCTTACCATCTGGAGGCTGTTCTCACTCTGAAACCTCCCACAAGGACGACAGTAGCTTTTAAGTGGACTATAAAAGTCATGCGCAGGCGCGCAAATAGTTCGTTAGGAAACGTCAGCCCAGTATCCGATCGCAGCCATATGCTGATTGGCAGTGCTCTGAGAAAACTCCCGAGAGGATGTCTGACAATCAAAGCGAGGTGCCCAGTGATCTGTATCTTCCATGTGCTGACCGCAAGCGCGCTAGACATGCAAGGTGCGACGGTATATCTCACATTCAGGCTGATGCACTTGGTCATCCATATGTTTCTCCCAGGCGGCTCGGTCCCCAAAGGTGGCTCTGCAAGTCTCACACTTGTACAGCATATGTTTCTCGAGAACGCTGAAGACAACAGTGGATAGCATAGATCCAAATATCAGCATGCATACAATGATATGCAATACAATATTGCTATTGCACTAACCAATTCTATGTTCCTTATATCAAATTATCCAGTCCCATCCCACATTCTCAATGTATACGGCCTTGACGGCCACACTACATGTTTCAAATATTAGCATACATATAGTGATATATGATAGAAACTTACCGAAATACAGAGCCCCTGGACGAGGCCCCGGATTCTTTTCCGGCAGTCTCTCGCTGGCCATATGAACTATTTCTCTTAAACATCAGCATTTGTATATGCCATTCAATAGAGCTGTTGCTCACCTATGCCATCTTTAAACCCTTGTGCATTGCTTAAGAAGAGCAACGAAGGGCTATTACAGAGCGTTGTCTGACACCCTCCACTTACTATCTCTCTGAATACTATATAAGTATTTTGTATAGCCGAGGTGTCTCATGCCTCCCTCAAGATCCGGCAGTCTTCGCCGGCACCATGCCATCCTGAGGCATCTCTTCGACAGTTAACTATATCTGCTTGTATATTAGCATTTATCTAATACTTTAAGGCAGTTCTCAGTATGCCGTCAAGGGCAGGGCCCTTTTAAAAGCAAAGAGCATATTCAAAATAAATGGTAGGTTGACTGAGACCATGTACTTCAGATCTAATCAGGGGACGAAGTACGATATAGGTAGTAGTTGGTGGTGGAAATCGGATAGGAGAGACAGACTTGAAGATGAATGATATAACATATATCACTTTAACACGGTTCTTCACTACGATTCACCTGCAGTTATTACTACAATTTCAATTGGCATTAACTAAGATGTTCTTAACCGACAATTTAGGAGAGAATATCGATGTATAAGTCTGCCTCAAAGTATAGATATCCGGTCCGGTACAAGAATGTAAGTATCTTCAGAACTGTACGATTGGCAGGTTCATTGTCCGTATTTCATTTGCTGCTTACCATTTCATCAAGGATCTACTTTCAGTTCTACCAGTACGTAAGGATATTTGGACTTACTTTTTGTGAGTGAAGCTTTACTAGGAATACTATAGAAACGAGTAGTTATTGAATATAAAGAATTCCATGCTATAGATTAACTAAATATTCAAGAAGTAACTGATAAGTTAATAATATGTATAGATATCTCTCATCCTGCCTGACTACCTCTTTCTACATTATACATCCTACAAACATCATCATGATTTCTAAGATTTATTACTCCATGTCCATAATCTTGGATTAAACAGGGATATTATACATTGCATACAAACATCATCAAGATTTCTAAGATTTATCACTCTATGTCCATAATCATGGATTAAAGTGATAGCAAAAGACCGTGTAGAGAACAGGGCTTCCCCTCCGCTCAGCCGTTATATTGTATATTAACAATACGGACGCCGTCTCAAAGCATCCCTAGAGGATTGCTAAATATGGCGAGCATACTTTGTTAGAGGACTAAATGTCCTCTTGATTGTATAGTAAGTTTCTATATTATATGTTGGGATCAGGGTTATTAAGGTACTCCTTTAGGAAGACGTTAGATATCGAAATGTCGATTAGACTTAAGATACAGAGTCAGATACTGGGCACTTCGCTTTGATTGCCAGACTTGCTCTCGGGGGTTTTTCTCCCAGAGCCCTGCCAATCAGCATATGACTGCGGTCGGATACTGGGGCTGACGTTTCCTAACGAGCTATTTGCGCGCCTGCGCATGTATGGCTCACTTCAAAAACCCCTGCCCAACTTGTGGGAGAAGGTTTCAGAGCGCGAACGATCTCCGGAACGACAACAACACCATTCAGATACGAAAGAACAAAATGTCAAGGAGAAAGAGGAAACTTCACGATAAAGAGGATAGCGTACCTGGCCGGTGGAAACTGTGCTGAGATCCAGGATTATTCAAGTTACAAAGATTTGAGTTCTATTGGATAAGGGTGGACAGCGAACTTGGAGGCATCAAGGAGCGCTTTAGACATGATTTATCAGGATTTAATGAGATTCTCCTATCTAACGTCACTACGTCCTATGTTGACCGTTTATCAATGCTTGCAGATGAGGCCTTTTTGCCAGCATTTTGTATGGCCCACTGTCGACCACACGCCCTTGCTCTAGAACAACCACATTATCTGCAATGGCCATCATTTCATTTGCATGGGTGATGATGACCACTGTGAGGCCTACCTGCGACGCCACTAGCTTCTGCACAGTATGTCGGATGATTTCAGCACTGGCCGGATCAAGGGCCGATGTAGCTTCATCTAGAATCAAAATCCGAGGTCGACGGACAAGTGCCCGCGCAATCACCACTCGCTGCGCTTGCCCGCCGGATAACCCAACTCCGCCATCTCCAATAACGGTAGAGTAGCCTTGCGGAAGGGATGATACGAACTCATCAATCCCCGCTGCCTTTGCTGCATCACGGACGTTGCGTGGATCCCGAAGAGGTCCTTCCAGTCCATAACTAATATTGGCTTCGATGGTGCCTGGAAATATCGTCGGTTGCTGTGAGACGATCGTCACAACGGAGCGAAGCGTTGGAGTGTGTAGATCGCGTATGTCAACACCCCCCAGTGAAATGGCTGGCACACTATCGGAAGCGGGCGTTTCGTAAAGGCCTACTAGCAGTGCCGCTATGGTGGATTTACCTGAACCTGAAAGGCCCACGATTGCCGTACATGAGTTCTCGGGGATGGTGAAAGAAACGTCTTTCAAGACTGGTACACCCGGACGCGATGGATACTGGAAGTCCAACCTGGTGATCTTTACCGGTGTTGGCGTTGCGACGCGACATCCCAGACGCTCGTGGGAAGCTCCCGTAAGATTCGCAAGCTGTAAGAGCCTGGACCCTCTCTCTCTCGAAGCACTGATTTGCGGGACTGGGAAGGTCAGCGAAGCCTACAGGTAGATGAGAATACTCACTCCAAGAAAGTACCACACCTGCATATCCAATGCTGAATAATAGCATTGAGAGGACTGTCATGACATCCTCGACGGTGTATTCTAGAACCGACACCAATAGTCCTCCGTAGTAGATAATCAATGCGCTCACGAAGACGATGACAGACTCGACCAGCCCAAAGAGAAACCCTGTATAACCCGCCTTCCGCAGCCCCGTTGTGAGGCATTTTAACCAGGCTTTCGTATGTTTGCCTTGGAAGAACGGCTCTAGCGTCAGGGTACGTACGGTGCGTATCTCCGAGAACGTCTCGACGAATACCTCCGACGCTGCACTCCTGGCCTCGTTACAGCGTCTATCCCACAAGCCGCTGATCCGTTCAAAACCTCTTGTTATTGCGTATACCACAGGCCCAATGGAAAGCGCGACCAGAGTCAGCTTCCAGCAAACAGCCAGGCTCCATACGGTCGCTATCACGGCGATCGAAGTTGCAACCAAAGCGTAGCCACCGAAGCGGCTAAGTATCTCTCGCATTTCTTCGCCATCTCGGGTCAGGCAAGCGGTCAGCTGTGATGGACTGTTTCCCTCCTCGAACCATTTCTTTGGCTGATCAAGAACTCGTCGGAAGGCTCTTTTTCGGAGGCAATCCACCCAAGCTTGGCTGCAAAGGCTGAGAAGATAATGCATAAAAAAGGACACCATTCCATCCGATATGGAGACCCCCAAAACAGCCAGGGCCCATTTCAGAGCGCTCGTCTTGTTGAAGAATGTCACTTGCAGTTTCGATAAGAAGTAAGCGAATATAGGGGTGGTGCTCGAGTGGCAAAGAGTAAATAGAACCCCAAGGAGCAGAAGAACACGTTGTCCGACGGTCAAATTAGGTATGATCGTGAGCATTATCTGGAACAGAGACTTCATCTGGTCTTTGTTTTTGCTTGATTCATGCTGAGTTCTTCGATCAGTAAAATCAGCTAGCTGCACTCCATCTTGCAACGTCTCTTGCGGGGTGGGCACGATTGAAAGCCGAATCACAGAGGATATACATCGGTTTTTATTCAGCGGTATGTCAGCAGTCTCTGAGAGTATGCTGTCGCCACAGTCATCCGATCGGTAGCCTTCCTCATTGGATGGAAAGAAATCCTCATTCCCTAGGACTTTCTCAAGCTCATATCTATACCCAGATTGTACCACTGAGCCTTGATCCAGGACATACACAAAGTCTTTGTCCATTATGTGCGACATGTCGTGCGTGATGATGATGGTTGTTTTCCCTTTCCGCCACTCTCGGATTGCTCGGATCACCTCATGACGATTCGTCCCATCTAGAGCGCTTGTAGGCTCATCCATGATCAAGACCGGTGTATCTCTTAATCTAGCTCTGGCAATTTCGAGCCTCTGCTTTTGACCTCCACTTAGAAAACTACCGCCATAACCCACACACGTGTCGATACCGTTCGGCATGTGGTCGATTACGCTTTGTAGCATCGCCAGATCAATGCATTCCTGGACATCTTCTTTTCGAATTTGGTCATAGTCGTGCCGTCCAAATGCAATGTTCATGAAGATCGATTCGTTGAAGAGAACGCTCCGTTGTTCGACCAGGGTGAAATTGTTTCGAATCCAGCTCTTGCTCAAAGTTCGTATTGGGTAGCCGTCTATGAAGATCTCACCGGAGGTTGGCGAGTATATCCTAGTGAGTAGCTGCCCTAGGGTACTTTTCCCAGATCCACTTTTCCCAATGACGAATGTTGTCTCCCCAGCTGGGAAGAAGAAGCTTGCAGAGTTCAAGCTGAGTCTCTCGGGCTGAGATGAGTAGGCGAAACTTACATCGCTCACTTCAATATCGCCATCGCAATGATGGGGATATACTGCT
Source organism: Aspergillus sergii (assembly GCA_009193525.1). Lineage (NCBI taxonomy): Eukaryota > Fungi > Ascomycota > Eurotiomycetes > Eurotiales > Aspergillaceae > Aspergillus > Aspergillus sergii. The sequence continues at coordinate 82,775 of ML741872.1, read as the reverse complement.
CCCTCCATTTCTTTCGGGCCGCCGCCTTTGGTCTGCCTATTCAAGGTCTTTTTTAATGCGGAAGCTGCAATCGCACCTTTATCTAGTACGATTACTTGAGTCATGATAAATTCAATTGACTGTGCTGCGGTGAGACAAGCCCAGAATGTCCTCAAAACGTCACCGGGTGAGAGCCGTCCAGACGTTGCCAAAGAGCTGCCGTACCAGAAACCCTGAACAAACATGCCGTATGTCATCAATCGAATGAGCGCTATCTGAATGGAGTTTAACCGCGCCTGTTTAAGGAACTGCGACGCAGCCCCATCGATCCTGTTCGAGAAATTGTGAAGTTCAAAGGCTTCCCCGTTCAGGCACTTGACCGTATCAATCGAAGTGGTGGTGCTGTTAACAACCTTCGAAGCGCTTGCTAACTCAGCCTGCTGTGCTTCGATATTCAACTTCATCTTGGAAGAGATAAACGAAGCCATGGCGGAAAAAACCGGTATCCCTGCTAGCGTGACCAGAGAAAGGTTCCAGGAGGTGTAGAATGCTAAAATCAGCGAGCAAATAGCTCGGAAGCTATATTGCAATAGCAGTCCCAAAGGCTGGGATGTTGATTTCTGCAACTCATAGATTTGGCTATGAGAGGTTAGATAAGTATAAAACGACCCGGGGTATGACTGACGCTTGAAGACAGGATAAGAATGTCCGGGTTCCATCTTGTTGTGTTTCAAACCATTCCTGTTCTTTCTGCAAAAGCCCGTCGAAGAGGGTGCCGCGTGCATTAGCGACTTGCAGTTCTCCGAAGATTATGAAAAGAATGAAATAGATGCTGTTGCAGAACCAACTATAAACACCTAAGCATGCCAGTTTGATACAGCTCGTTTTTGTCTTTTGAATTAGTTGGTGGGCAGAGATTTGATCGCTACCAAACAATGCCAAAGAGTTGAATGCCTCCCCAAGGAGCGTAGCAAAAACCGGAGAGCTAGCACTGGCTAATGCTGCGAAAATAATGGCAAAGCAAAGAGTTGGAATGTGCTTTTTGGTGGTGAAGCTGAAGAGCGACAGCCAACTCGGCTTCCAGGCCAAGCAGCGTTTGAATTGGACAAGTATACCTGTCATGGTGTAGGTCATTCCACATCATGAGTCGTGGATGAGGGTTGAGACAACACATGAACTGAGGGAGGCCAGCCATCAGAGTCATTGTAACAAATTTGACTTTAGTATTCTTTTATTCCGATATGGAGGGGTTGTGGGGAAGTAAGATAATGGGTTGGGCTGCCATTGTTCTTGGTTGCGTCGGCGGCCATCAATGGTCCCGTGCCCGTTCAACACAATCGTACCAAACTACCTACACAGACATCCGCAATGTATGTACACTTTTGCTTTCAGAAAGAGAATTTCTATAAAAGTCGAGGGTAATCATCTATCAGATGTCAAAACATCTGGACCGCGCTCCGGCCCTACGTCCAGAGACGCTATAGTCTACAAATTGAGTAGATAGCTCCGCAGACTCCATCTTTGGAAGTCAGTCACTGCTGGTGGTCCGAGATTCCCTTGACTAGTAATCCGGTTCGGCGAAATTAAATAGTAACACTGGGCTTACGAGCTGGACTTGCCCTTCTGAGCCCGCTCATAGATCCAGTCATTAAGACCGGCACGGTTTCTGCGATTGTCAGTACTGTGAAGCCAATCCAAAGTTTTCGGTGCTCACCTGGCGATTTCAACGGCATAGAACTGCATGCGCACGGCTGTTTCTTTGTTAGCCCCGCATTGCCCGACGGCACACTAACCAAGTAAGACGGGGAAACCCACCAAAGATCGTAGTCTCCTGGTCGTATTCAAACTTGGGGTTGGAGCGCAGCATAGTGCCGAAGTTGAAGTCGTCAATCGTTTTCTCGTACTGCTTCATCCAGTTGCGCCACTTTTCCTTGCCTGCCTTGCTCTTCATTTCTTCCTCGTTGAGGGTCGCGGCGGGATCGAAGTCGGGAAATTCTTTCATGAAGCTCTCGAGGATTTGGTCATCCATCTTTGTCAACCGAAGTTTCGAGCCTGGGACCCTCTCGAGAATCGACCAATAGGTCATCAGATGTTCGACGGCTATGGGACGTAAGTATAAGGAGTGGAGGTGAAACGACGGGTTTGCAACGTACCCTTGACCGCGAACTGCTTCTCCATCTACAAAGAAGGTCAGCATCCAATCCAGATCTCAGAGGCGCAAGGGAACGTACATCCTCGAAGTTCTCGGCCGTCTCGGGGTCAAATTTCTGCGACATGTTGGGCGAATGTGATGGGAATAACCAAACAAAAGTAAATGAGCAAAGTCAAGCAATCTTTGGTGTATCAACGACGTTTCGTGGAGGTTCGTAGAGTTGGTCGAATGAATTGCCCCGCGCGATCTAATCTTTTCTGCCGGCGGAAATTTTGCAGTCCCGCTTCATCGGTACGTCATTTAATCCACCTCCTGTACTTATACATCTGAACAACAGTGTTTTCACTTATCCCGGCTTAATAGAGTCTCTGTGAAGGCAATGATAGTATCTCCATCCATTCTTAAATTTTCTTTTCAGTAGGTATCTGTCTATTTATTAAGATGTGCGAAGTTTAACTAGTAGGCATAAATGTATAGCTTACTAATCAGCACAATTACATGAGCAATATCACAGCGCTTAGAGGACGAAGGTTGATGCGGGGTAGGACGATAGAAAATAAATAGAGAGAGCCCTATTTGCGATAAGTAGATCATCAAACCTGGACACCGACCAACGGGGGAATGTTGTCAAGTGGTAGTTTGGATAGCGACAACGACATTACTTGGATACGTTCACTGAAATGGCAAAAACTATGACTAGCAAATGACCATCTCGAGATTCAGATATGGCTGTTTGTAACAAATGCAGTATTTCCTTGAGACTACACTATAATTTAGCTTAATTCTAGTCTCCAGCGTTCAGCTTGACGTATTATTCTACTAGGGCAATATACAAGCGAGAGATGCAAGACTGGGAGATATAACAACATCGAATCCTTGGAGAAGTACAACATATGAGTGTACTGCAGACCGACATTGCCAATATTTCAAAACTGATTAAATTGTCATATACAGGAGGCATAGGTAAGAGGTAAGCTGCACCATCCCCTGCCTTTTACATAAGCTCATTATCTCAATGATCGAATTTGACATAATCAGTCAGAGTCTGACACGGTCATAGAGCTTAAAAGCTTTACCACATCGGTCTCTCCTGCCTTAGCGGCTAGGTCTCGTGCGGTCTGCCCACTGTCATCTTTATCATCTGCTGAGGCTCCGTGGCCAAGAAGGAAATACACGTCGTTCCGGAGTCCGGCTTTGGCCGCCATATGAAGCGCAGTCTGCCCGAACATGTCCCGAGCGAAGACGTCTGCGTTTCTATTCACGAGTAATCTCATTGCATGGCCTTTGGAGGATACTGCCCTATGCAGAGCAGTTCGCCCGTAGTCGTCCTGCAGGTCAACATCTGCTCCGTTTTGCACCAGGAAGTCGACCATTTTGCGATGGCCGCGCTCGGCAGCCTTGTGCAGGGGCGTCTCTCCGGAATAATTTGTCACATTGATATCCATGGTGCTCTCCAGCAGTAAGGCTACCATGCTCCTCGAAATACCGGATGCTGCAATATGGAGGGGTGTATCGCCAAGGTCGTCTTGTGCGTCAGGTTCAGCGCCGCTCGAGAGTAGCAATTCTGCAAGACTATCATGCTCATATCGCACGGCATGGTGCAGGGGCGTCTTGCCCTCTTTATCAGGCTCGTTGACGTCTGCGCCCATATCCAGGAGGAGAGTAGCCAACTCAACATCACCATTCCTCGCCGATATATGTAGGCTTGTTTGACCGGAGTGATCCTTCACGTTGACATCTGCACCTTTCTTCAGTAAAAGCTGCAGCATTTTCATCATACTGCGTTTGCTTCGATCGTACATGACCAGCGTCAGCACCAATGGCAGGCCAAGCTCCCCGGAAGGGGTGTTCTTATCCGCGCCTTTTCTCACCAAATACCTGACCACCTCAATATGTCCTTGGCGCACAGCCTGATACAATGGTGTGCCATGCGGTCCTTGTGCCTCACTGTCGATAGGAGGATGCGCTTCCAAGTTGGCACCTTGTCGTACCAACAATTGCACGACGGGCAAATGGCCATTTCGAGCAGCCCACCACAAGGGCGTACGGCCAGCAGCATCCGCATCGTCGACATTGATTCTACCAGAGCCAATGAGCAACATGACAACTTCAACATGGCCTTTGTCCGCAGCCCAGAGCAACGGCGTCCGGCCGTTGGCATCTTTGATTCCAGGGTCGGCGTTTCTCTTCAACAACAACGCCATTAATGTCGGCTTTCCCTTCTCGGCAGCCCAGTACAATGGTGTATTACCATTCAGATCTGGGATGTCTGGATCGACTTCACTGCGCGCCAGGAGTTGGCTCACCACTCCTTCGTGTCCGTTTTTCACTGCCCAGCAAAGAGGAGTCTGGCCGAGCTTAGTGTCCCTCGCGTTCACATCGACATTTCCGCTGGCCATCAAGAGCTGAACTACTTTCTCATGACCTTCTTCTGCGGCCCAAGAAAGCGCACTTCGACCATCTTCATCCTTACAATCCAGTGCCACACCCGGGGTGCCGAGTAAAAGTTGCACAATCGACTCATACCCTTTACTGGCAGCCAGAAAAAGCGCAACCTCGAATTTGCTTTTGGGGCCAGGAGTTTCAGATGCCATCTTAGGATAAGACTAGGTTAGATTATTTACCAGCCCATCGGATAGACTTAAACAATTTCTATTTCAGGTATGGTCGTAGAAGGGTGTCAGAAGGCTATGTCATTTTTGCAACCCACGGGATGTGCTGTGGATCAAATATCGGGCACTTTTTTCTTCGATAGCATTCTTTGTGAGCTAGCAGAGGGGCAAAATTATGGCGTTAATTCAGGTTTCGACGCCACGTGGGTTGCGTTCACTGGTTCTCTAGGGTGCCCACTTGAGACGAGGTCCCTTGTCTTGTCGGTGGGCTCATCCCGGTTCCGTTTCGTATGATGTGCATGGGATGCTAACCTTTACCCTTTCGGGGTTTGGACTTGTGGTGGGGATCGTGTTGTATGATGTCCAATATTAGTGTATCTAAGGCTTTTGCTTCGAATTCCACTTCTATCCATGAGTGTAATATTTGTTCGCTGAGAACGTGCTTACCTTCCTCATTTACCGATGTACAATTTCTGGTGGGAAGACTGCAGATCTTCCTCAACCATTGGGCATGAACCATAGGTATACCCGAAGCTTATTAGTTTCAGCCTTAACACTATACGAAGGAAACTCTATCTTGGTATACTTTGTTTTAGACTATTTCATGTTAAAGTTTCAATTACATATTTAACTAAAGTTATAATACAACACAGGAATCAATCAGTTAATCACTATCCGAATCAGGTAATTCTTCCAACCTTCCCTCACGGACAGCCTGCGCGACGGGGTTCTCCACCTTGAGGATACCGTTGGCTCTGGCCCTAGTTAGGGTTAGCATTAGCCCGTATGAGCAATAGGATAGACTTACCTCTCAAAAAGCACAAACAGTCGCTCGGCCTCTCTCTCCTTCTCTTCCTGGGACATCGGTGGACCCGTATCCTGTTTCTCTGCGGCCCATCTTTGACCGGTGATCGGGTTGATCTCAGGGTCGAACCTTTCTGCGGCGAACGCCTCTCCGGCAGTCTTAGGGATCTCCATGCCACGGGTGGCGAGTAGTCCTGCAGCAAATCCGTATCCGATATTCTTCGTAAGGTTTTCGGCGTTCTTTCCGGAGAGCACGAACATAAGCTCCGAAATGGCGGTCTTCAGGTTCGGGTATGGCGCGGTGGAGAGCTTCAGTAACTTGGAAGAAAGCGTGTCAGATTGTCCAACAGGCTGATTCCTGTCGTTATCCTCTGGCAAGAGTAGCCATTGCATGTATTTACGGGGCCCATCCGGCGCCAATTCGTGAATGGTAATGAGCGAGTGAAGAAGTGGGATAGCCTTGGTCTCAAGCTCCTCAGGACTGTACAGTGACGTGGCATGGTCCAAGATATTGATCAGCTTGTCAACATTGCAGTTCTGATTGAATGTAGGGAACAGTGGGTTGCTGTCAAAAGGCTTGCCTTTCTTGTTTTCGAGGTCAAGAGTAGACAAGCAGTTGAGGAGGTAGCTAAGCAGGCCATCCAGTGGTTTGGCGGGGATTTCAATACGACTGATCATCTTAAATATATGGGGAATCGAAGGCGCAAATGTTGCAGCCAGGTCCGGATAGATCTTGGACACATTGAAAATGAGCTTCAGTGTGTCGATAAGAGCGAGCTCGTCGATCTGAGGTAGAGGCTTTTTGAGTGATTTTGGGAACTGCTTAGCATGTCGGACGATTTGCTATAGAGCTGGTTAGCAAAGGCAACGGATCATGGAGCAGGTGATCATTACATAGTTGACATTATCACCCAGCCCATGTTGATTCACAAGATTGTCGAAGTCCATGGTGGTGTCGTATGTGGATAGGAATAAGATCCGGCTGATGACCATTTCATCCTCCGATGAGTCGCACTGAACCGTCAGCTTCCGTAAGATCATAGCTGCGAAAGCCGTACCTTGAGTTTCTCTGCTAGTTTACCGCCATGGCCAGTATCTGCGAACAGCTGACGCATCTTGGGATCCAACAGAAGAGCATTTGCAACGCAGCGCAAGGCAGCTCGTCGGATGTCTACAGATTCTCCGTCGACACCATATTTTGCCAGAATATCCATTCCCTACGTGGCTGTTAGTACAAATACCTCAGAAAATAGAGCAGAACGCACCCGTTTTGAATATATGGGACCGGCATCAGCTGGATTTGTGCCATGTTGTCTCAACTGTAAAAGTAGTTGGACCTTCACTATATCATGGTTAGATGTCGAACGTACTATCTTGTGTGTACCTACCAGTGCTGCTGAGCTTTTTCTCATTCAAGTCATTTTCTAAAGAGCTCAGTAGTTGGGTGACTTGTTGCAGTTTCTCTGATCATGAAAGGTTGGTCAGCGTCATTCACGATTGCTTTCACTTGGCTTGCACATGCCTGCACCTCGGAGTGTCTGGAAGTCCATATTTCACGTTGTCTTATGTCTCAGGGGTATAAAGCCGTCGTTGAGTGTGTTCTCACTCTGTGTAACGACCTCAACTATCAGGACCCCTACAGATAAGCGACTTGTGGAGGCGGGGTCTATTCACGCAGGAGTTCAAGGTCTCACAGTAAGTCTAGCGCTGTGAGCGGGTTAAGAGATGTCCACAAGATCACTGTGGTGTTTCTGAGACAAGAGCTACATTGCAGATGGACAGAATAGAACAGGCGGGCAGATCAACCCCACCGACGTTCATTCAATCATGGTTAGCCGCTTTCTCCGCAAAGACGGCAATGGCGTTTCTTCATATGCATGTATTCAGAGTAAAAAATCCTGTAAGCACTTGAAATTCCCTTTTCGGAAGAGATACTTCCCTCTTTTGAAATCCTCAATTATCGCTCATACTCACTTCATGTGCTCGATTGGGAAGGTAGTAAAGATCTTTTGCTGCCTAGACACCTGATCCTAGGCTCGCGGCCTTACTGCCCCAGGCACTGAACGCGCCACTGCCACTTTACGCGTGATTTACGCCACAGGCGCGATTCCGGCCCAGGGGCGCGTCTTTTTGAATTGCGAGTCTTGGCGCCGCCTTAGGAGATCCTCGCAATTGCTTCAGATCGCCGCAGATAGGCTTCAACCCGGGCAATGGATATTGCGGTCTGAGTTCACTGCTGCCCTGTATCGCGATGTTCCTGACCTTCCTTCCGATCCCATCCTTCTCCTCGTCGTTCGACCTTTTGAAACATGGTGCAGGCTCTCGGTCCTTTGTCTGCTCGTCCGCCTACTCCACCCAGGACATCACGTACTGAACTAAATCATACGCAAGATACCCCGATTACCGTGAAGACCTCGAATGATTCCCCGTTACCAACAAAGGAAAATGGCAGCCTCGCCGGTCGCAAATCCAAGCGGGTGAACTTCTCGCCATGGCCGAAATCTCACCCGAACAAGTCAGATTTGAAGGCTTTACCTCCTTCGAATGAATGCAAACCCTCAAAATCGATTCTCAAGGCGACCAGCTCACCCGCACCTGTCAACTCGCCTCATGTTACATCTTACACGCCGGAGTCTTTCGCCATGCTGCTAGAGTCGATCACGCAGCAATTGGCCGGTGAATCGGTCAGTTCAAGACTCGACGCCTACATGCAGTTCTTCGGGGCGTTGAGAGCATACGATGGACTTCCTGGAGGACAGGAAATTGCGGACAAGCTTGGTCTTATAACACAGTTCATCCAACGGGATGTGACTCGGGACCTTGGGACTGGGGGTCCCTCAGATACTAATCTCGTTACTCAGGCTCTGAAGCTGGCCACCGCTCTAGTATGGCACACCGAAATATGTGCCCAGCTGCCGGATGACTTTAAAATCTTTCTTGTCGATCATTCCATCAATGGCTTACAGGACGCCAAACTGCCCAAATCCGTGGCCACCCATTATTTGTCGATTTTGTCAACACAGACTTTCCATGCGAAGATAATGAACAACGCTAGGCTCAACCGCTTGATGAGCGTATTGCACGATATCACCAACCGGGTTAATGGGAATGCAATCACCCTACAGCGGTTGGCTATATATCAACGTATTCTCAGCCAGAACAAGTCATTATTCATCTCTCAAACAGCGCTATGGATGAACCACCTCATATCGGGCTTGCTTCATCACATCAAGGACGTCAGAATAAAGGCCATCTCCCTCAGCTATCAAACCTCCCTGGCATTCGGCCCAAATCCCATTCTATCGAAGAATATCAGAGATAATCTTGACCGCCCCATCGGTCAGGATAGGAAACTAGTGCAGGAGGTCAGCGAAAGAATGTCGCGGATGATGTCAAGTGCGGATACCGGCGTACACGTACCTCAGATTTGGATTGCTGTTATCTTACTTCTTAGGAATAGGAGATTGACCGTCGATCATTGGGAGCATTTAAAAGAATTTACCACTCCACTGCAGAAATGTTTCAACTGCAGTGATGGGCAAACCAGAGCGCAATCCATCATTGCATGGAACCGCTTTGTTTGTGTCATCGGGCCGAATGATGCAACAAATCCTGCGGTTTTGAAAATACTGATCAGGGCAATCCTCTCTCAGCTCGAGCGAAGGAGCCAGAGTAAGCTGACCGCGCAGCCTAACCAAATGGTGCTGTGCAGCTATTACAATCTCCTGTATTATGCCTTCCGCCCGTCCGCGTCTTACCATCATCTGGACGTCGTGTGGGAGGAATACCTTGCCGTGCCCTCCTCGACCACATTTAGTGTGGTTTCTGGCTTAAGCGACAAACTAGCCCAGGTCTTGTCCAATATGTTGTGGAGCTCCCAGGCGAAGGTTTGGTTGGAGAACAAAGCCAATGAAAGCAATCGCCTTCTCCCGGAGGAGCTGCCTTCACTGGATTGCAGATGGGTACGGTCCAGGATCACCGCTGTATTGAAGGTATTCGAAAACATCTTCAGATCTTCCACCTGGTCCGATGACATCGAACAGTCAAGCATCGCCGCTGCCTGGGTCAGTCTTTCTCGAGCCCTGTCGTATGCTTCCAGCAAAGAGATTACCCCGTCTCCAGAATCAATGCAAGCAGTCGCCCATATGCTTGGTCTGCTCCAGCGCCTTTGGAAAGCTGGCCCTTCTTCACTCAACGCCATCGAAGACAAATCCCTGGATAAGTTTTTCGACCGATTTAGGTTCCTGTCGACGACCATGATTGTCTCCCTTGGAAGCATTCCATTCACCGAGAAACTCCTCCTGAAGACAGCCGATGAGAAGTTCCAAGCTGCCAATACACCGACCCATCGGCCTTTGAGGGTCAACACGAGCCTCGACAGCCCTATCCTACATTTGCTTCGACTGGTCAGCGATGTGTCCGGAGTCCGGGAGCCAACTGCTTCGTATCTGCGCCTGATCAACGATACTCTTAGCGCTGCATGCAAGGGCAGAACGGCCAGGAGCTCACGCTTAGAGCTTCTCAGGCAGTGCGCAGAGTTGTATCCAAGTGAGACAGAATTTTCTTTCCGAACCCATAACTTCGCCCAGGTAGGTTGGAAGTCAACAGCACGTCTGGCAGCGGATTCTGTATGTTCTTATCCGATTGAGTCCGCCCGCGAGCGTGACGGATCTGTTTTGCGCGATTACGATAATGTTACCAAGATCCTCTCTACGGGATTGAAGTTTTCCGACACTATCCAGGAGTGGGATCAGCTTGTGGACGCCCTTATTCGCGTCGTGCGAACAGAGAAGGGCGACGATGCAATCGCAACAATGGTTGTAGAGCCAGTCTCTGAGTGCATGATGGCGCTCAACGTCCGGGATACCTACTTGCCGACAGCCTCCCTATTGAACCATTCTCTTTCCATCACATACTGCCTATACAGCGTTCGGAACACAGGAGGACCAGTGAGTGGACAAGATCGGCGTGCCAGCAGCAATTCGATATTCCCGGCCAAACTAGTCGAACTAGTGAATCGGATCCTTCGAGAGTCTTATGGAGGCTTCGACCCTACAGTCACCAATGGCATTGCGGACTTTTTAGAATCGTTCACGTCCCTTTTAAGCTCTGGTGTTCCAGAATTTCGCTCTGCGATCCTTGAAACTACTCAACAACCCCTTGCTCTTTGGTTAAAGGATGACGTGCGCAAGATCAACGTTGAAAGTGGCGTGGAAAGCAGGATCCTCACTGCGGTAAGTTTATTAAGCAAGGGATATGAAAAAGTACTAACAAGGTCAAAGGGCCGCGCTCTCTCGTCCGCAGTCATAAATATTTTGCAAGCTTCTTCACCCCACAATGCTTCCTGTCTACAGAGGTTTGAACCTATTATATGTTCAGGCCTCGAGTCCTCCCACATGTCTATAGCGAAGAGATTTCTTGATTTCTGGAATCCTTCATTTGGACAACAAAAGTCACTCCCATATCCCGAATCTATATCTCGTGCGCTGCAGCAGCTTGAATCGCAGATCAAGCTTCAGAATTCGGGACAGCCACAGGGACAACGGCGGGTACGTGGCTTGATATTCGCTTTGAATTTATATACTGATTGGTTCCAGGCTGAACTTCAGACAACATCCCTTGAATCACAAGCATTGAATAGCAATAGGATAGATATGTCTGAAAAATCCCGCATAGCGTTTATCCTGGACCATCCAGTGGAGCCATCCTACCCTGTGGGCTTTAACTCATCTCCTGTCACGAGAGTCATTGAACCTAGAGTTGCGGAACAGCCAAGTGAGGCACAACCTCGCCGATCAGCTGAACCCAACGAATCAGATCAAATTGGTGTTGAGGATGCTTCAGTCTCATTTCTTCCACCCAGCGAAGAACCCAAGAAGCGTACCGATGTATTTTCGATGATCGAGAATCTCCGCTCTTCCTCGCCCCCCACAAATACACCAAAGGAATACGGGTTCATGACACCTCCGCAGTTACGGGGTCTGCGTGGTCCCGATCGTGAGTCGGGAACACCTCAAACGCCCACTTTGCCACCTGTCATAGCTGACAATGAAGATGGCTTTCTCGGCTCTTCTCCGACTCCTGGTATTAGAGGTCGAACACAGTCTGTTGGATCGCAGATACCATCGTCGTTATCAACACCAGCAATGGACTCTCGCTTTGACAGTGACCTTCCATCCTCGCCTCCTGAGCTCAAGTCACAGGGTGCAAATGCCCGCAACAAACAGATATCTCTGAGCACTACAGCTGTCGAGAACAGAGTGAGCAAGAAGAAGAAAGCTAAGAAATCTAAACGTTCGGCATCGAAGGATAAGAAACGATCTGACAGTCAACATACGCAATCGGAAGAGGCACGCGAAGGTCCCAGTCAAGCAGGAACACCGCTGAGCAGTCGTCTCCGTTCATCTACTGGCAAGACACCCAAGGCAGACGCGCAAAGTACGACTGAACCTCAGCCTAACATGCCCCCCGTGGATGAATCAAACCTTGCTGCGAACGTTTCAAATTCTAATCACGGCTCCCCTGACAAGCCAATGTCTTCTAAATCTACTCCTAAGGATGTCGCCGTATCTGGTGAAACCACGGACGGCCTAGACCCTGCTTCTGACTGGATCGCGGATTCTTTCAGTGACGACATGGAGACGCAGATTGCGTCTCAACTAGAGCAAGACCTAGAATTTGCTGTCGATTCGGATAAACCAGATCAAGAACAAGAGACGGGGCTTCCGTATGAACCTCCATCTGAACCTCCGATGACAAGGAAAAGGAAAAGAGATGAAGAAATCGCGTCAACACCTTCTAGTAAAGAGCGACGTCGATCGACGAGACATTCTGCGAAGGAAATAGATAATGCGGATCTCGAGGAACCTCGGAGCACCCGCTCAAAGAAGTCGATGTCGTCGAGCAATGCCCAACAGGTTGCATCTTCACCAGCTGGGTCAGCGCCGAAGAAGCAAAAGCTCCATGCAAAAGGCGCTGCAGATGATGCACCTGCCAGTCTGCCCGATCTACAGCTGGGCAATCCCGGCACTCCTAAGGTCAGTGAGGCCACTGACTCTCAGACACGCAGGTCCTCCCGCCTGAGTGGTCACTCCCCACTGGCTGTACCAAAAGAAGACGCAACTCCCAGGAAATCACCTCGGAAAGGTCGTTGGCGCAAGCGAAACGCTAAGCGTAAAGGCAATGCATCAAGGGAACCATCCCCGAGGCCAGAGGCTCGTGCCGAAGAAATTGCTACGGCAGCTTCCCATGATAATCACCAAGAAGAAACACAAGACGGTTCTTTCGAACACCATGACATTCAACACCCTGAAGAACCAGCCCCGGCCGCCGAGAAGACGGCCACCGCTCCTACAAGCGAGAAGGAACCACCCACCAACCAAGAACCTAAAAACTATATCAATATAGGAAACGCGGACGTCGATTCCGTTTTCCAAACAGGAAAACAAGCCCTCTCCCGAACAACCCAGATGGATGCCCATCCAGATAATGTCAGCGGCGCAGCAGGAATTATCACCTCGTTCAGAAACCTGCTGGACGATATTAAATCGGCCACCCTGGACCGAGATGCTATTCGACAAATTGATGACCTGATGTTTGAAATCAGGGTTGAAACGGGCGAGGCATTAAGGAGACATACCGGTTAATCTTTCATATGCATAGCGAAGGCGTTGAATTCTTTCATGTTATCTTTCTATCTCTTATGAATTGTGTTCAGACTTTCCTGGTTATGTCGGAAAAGGTCATTATCATTTTGTGATGTGTTTCTTTTGAGATGCCTCTTTTTGTTGGTTTGTCTACTTTTCTCTGTTTCTTTTGTTTGGCACCGATGGAAGGCTATGGTAATTGATACGTACAAAAAGGATATTGGATGGGACATTAGTGTTGGTATCTGGTATCCATGCATGAATATATTCATTTATAGAGAGCCACTGTTATTTGTTCCTTCGGTGTAATGCGGTTACTGAGTATTCTCCTATCGAAGGATGATATAAGGCAGCCCCACGTGCCCCACCGTTGTTCTGCTTTTCGGTGGTCCCCCGCATTGCATCAATCGTCCCGTCACCTCTTCCAGTTCTCATATTACTGCTTTGTTATAGTATCCGTCTACAATGGACCGTTCTAACAAGCCTTCGGCCATCGGCGTGGGTGCATCTGTGCCTCAGCCCACCATCTCCCTCCGCGACAATACTGTCGAAGCCACGCTGCCCTCCGGCGAATCCGTTGCGATCCACCTGTACGGAGCTACTGTTACTTCCTGGAAATTAGCAAATGGCAAAGAGCAATTATTTGTGAGCGAGAAGGCTCATCTTGACGGTTCAAAGCCAATTCGCGGCGGCATCCCCGTCGTGTTCCCGGTACGTCCACTCAGGCTCGAATTCAGACCGCACTGTATAACTGACCAGATCTGGTGGTGGATGTGTAGGTCTTCGGTCCTCCTCCTCAGAACCATGCCACCTCGTCCCTTCCACAACACGGCTTTGCGCGTAACAGTACTTGGGAGTTTCTGGGCAAGTCATCATCGGAATCCCTAGGCAAGGATCGCAGCGATGATGGCTCTGTCAAGCTGGACTTCGGTCTCTCCCGCCCCATGCTCACAAAAGATTTCCAGAAGGCATGGCCGTACGACTTCGGGCTGGTATATAGCGTTACTCTGACTAAGGAGAGTTTGGAAACGTCTCTCCAAGTGCAGAACAAGGGTAGTCAGAACTTTGATTTCCAGGTATTGATGCATACGTATCTCAAGATCGACGTAAGTCTCCATGAATTACGAGTCTCATTTTCAAGCTCTAACATCTCGGTACCAGGACATCTCCGATATCCGTGTCAAGAACCTCGAATCGAAGACCTATGTCGATAAAACACAGAATGCTGCCGTCATCACCGAAACTTCCCCTGCCGTTGAGATCAACAAGGAAACCGACCGCGTGTACCAATCATTGGACCCCAAGGTGCCTATTATTGTTTCGTCCGCCAGTGATGACAAGCCCATTTTCTCCATTACCAGGGAGGGATTGAATGACGTCGTTGTGTGGAACCCGTGGATTGAAAAGGCCAAGGGCATGGCTGACTTTGGTCCGGATGAGGCATACAAGAACATGATCTGTGTTGAAGCAGGCTCCGTGGCTGGATGGCAGACTTTGGAGGCCGGTGACTTCTGGGAAGGTGGACAGTCCATCCGGCCGAGACTGTGAGGGGTTCGATCCAGTCTGACTTTCTATGATAGATGGCTAGATAGCTGGCAGCATCGTCTCTCTTCAAGCTTGCAGGTGGGGAATATGCGCCAGGCGCGACAGAGTACCTTAACGATTTTAATGGCGTTGTAAATAGATCGCCCAGGACGAACTCTGAGCTTGAAAATATATTGACGATTTCAGTATTGTGTTTAAGCCTATTGATATATACAAGCTGCTTTCCCATGTTCTAGATGCCAATAATCTAAGTCTTTCCCTCCACAGGGCGATCCGATTCGCCCATCAGTCGTAGAGCAGCATCCTTGCTATATTGAGGTCCCCTGTAGTCACGCCTACCGCGAAAGAACCACCAGACCGCGGTCATAGCCATCAGCCCTACAACAATGACACTGGTATAGTTCATATTATGCGCTGTCGCTGGAAGGACGAGCGGAAAACAGAAGAAAACCACAGTCACCAGAATATACACCACAGCAACAGCATTGACAACAAACCCAAGTCGCCCCAAATAAAAAGGACCAGGAACGATATTCTTCCTGTCCGTCAAGACATGCGGAAGTATAGCCCCAAGGTAAGACAACGTGCTCAGCACGATATACGAGGAAATCAAAGCCTGGAACGCAGTTGTGCTGCCAATATAAATACACCCGAGACACGTCACCATGGTGCTCACAGCCACAGTTGCCCGAACAGGGGTATTGAGTTTCGGATGTACTTTGCTGAAATAAGAGGCGAATGGAGTTGCATTGTCCCTGGCCAGGCTCCACCACATACGCCCACCTGTGACCAAGGTTCCGATTAGAGTTGGAAAGGTGGCGAGGAAGAGGACGGCGATTAGTCCGATTGCGCCTGCGCTAGATCCGGTGGCTTGTTTGTAGATTTCGGCCGTTGGGAAGACTGCGATTTCGCTGTTGAAGACGGCGTCTAGGTCTTGGATGGAGTAGAATAGGGCGATTAGGTATATGAATGCTGTGGTGAAGGCTGTGAGCATCTGGAGCATGATGCCTTGGGGGACCTTGATTTCGGGGTTTGGGACTGTGGATGGAATCAATAGAATGCTTTTGAGGTAGACGGGAAGATGCACCTTCTTCGGATAAATGCGAGATACAATCGGGCACTCCGACTGCAAAGGCTGCATTTAGTAGTCCGGTCATGAAGCTGACGCCATCTGGCCATCGTCCCTTGTTGTGGAAGTTTGTCCACACTTCGGAACTGCTTGCATGTTTCGCCGGCATCACTGCCAGGATGATGACTGTTACGAGTAACCCGCACATTGAAAGTAGCAGGGCAATTCGGTTTATCAGAGGGATGAACCGATTCCCTAAACAGACTATGCCGCAACAGATCCAATTAACTAACTGGAAGACGATAAAAACCTGCCATGGCTGCCATTTCATGCCAGGACTCCGGAGCATATGCATAGCCACGATCTCATTTCCCATCATTGAGCTGATGGAGGAAGTGGAAAGAAGCCAGGCACAGGCATTGAGATAGCCGGTGAAGAACCCAACAATTCGTCCATGCTTTTGACTTAACACTGATGACCAGTAGTAGACACCTCCAGCGGATGGCATCGACGAGGCGAGCTCGGATAGAGAAGCAGAGACCAGTGTGTAAAAGACGCTGACGAGAATAAGTCCATAGAGAACGGCCATTGGCCCTCCATTTTGCAGAGCTGCAACAATTGTACCGCCAGTTGAGGCCCAAGAACTGCGGTAGTCAGCTACTGGTGTCTCTTCATGTGCTATTCATCATCACTTACTTGGCAATGATGATCCCTAAACTAGTTAAACTGACGAAATCGAAGTTGCGGACTAGCTCCTGCTTGTGTCCTAGAGCTGACTCTAGTCGAGCTGTGTCCATTATGTGTTATTGCCAGATGAATTGGAATTGGCGAAGTTGTGACAACCACATTACAGTGCATTTTTGACGAGAGTCGAGATGACTGGAAAGCTAGGGTAATAGTATCTTATTCTCCATAGTCACGCAAGGGTGCCATATGGTTACCACATGGATAAGCGTGTCATATAGTTTACGAGGCAGCTTAGTCCAGAATAGGCAGTTTTGAAGAGGAAGGGATGTCCAATACGATGAATTCGTCCCAAAACGATGCAAGGGACTCAAAGATTATAAATCGAGAAAACCCTAAACATTTCGCCACAGAAGGCTAGACATATATGCTTTTTGAGGAATTATATAGGAGCTTCAATTACGCACAAGGTAACTGCCTGGAAATATGTGCTATGGCACTTCTATGTGCCGACCACGTGCATATCTGACTCCTTGTTAAATAGCTATCTAAAAAAAGACATAATGTATAAGTAACAAAGGTATATACTAAGTTGAAAATAGAGCTTTTAATGAGCCTTCCACAAGACATAGTAGAATTAAGGGGTCCCATCAGGCAGCACTTCCGTATACTGTCTTTCAATTTGGGCATCATGAACTGTGAAAGAAACCCCGTGTTCCAAACAAAGTGTACGCAGTTCCTTTGTGATTTCGTAGATCCAAGATACCAGCAGTGATGAAGGCTCTGGATATATCTTCAAGCCTTGACTTCTTTCCTGAGATGATAGATTGGGGTTCTGAAACGTCCCTTCAATACCCAGTTGTTTGAACAGAGGGAATACGACATACGATGCCCTGACATGCGATGCCTTAACCAAATTGCACAACTCTGCCACTAATACCTTATGTTTACCCTCGTCCCTACCCATATCAGCTATATAAAGAGATTCAAGGCACGGAGGTAGAATATCCACCAAAGGAGTGCGCAGCCTATCACCAACAAGGATATCCATACTTAGTCGAAGACGTTTCAACGCAGCATAGTCGCTCAGCAACCCAAAGCTCTGGTTATCAATCGTGCCCGAAGAGACTCCCCAGAAATGATCCACCGAGAGCTCTTCCAGCGTGTCTTTCCTTGCACCGAGGGACTGGCTGAAAGCGTCAATGTCTAGCCTAGAACTGTCGTGGTGCGAATATTTGAATGATTTGAGGTGTTTGCAGGGCGCAATGAGATCATGACAACCGCTGGGCATACAGCTCTGTACTATCTCAAGGTGTTCGATCGGGGAGCTCTTCTCTGGTAGCTGGTCGGCCCGCACGAAGCCACCGATGACCATCTGCGCCTTTAAGACTTTCATTGATGGGAGTTGATAGAACGGCCTCAGTTTCCGTGAAGTGTAGCCCCTTCCAGCCGACTGGAACAGCTTGATATGGGCCTGGCGAAGACCTGACAAGCCCGGTCTCCCATCAACAAAGGGCATTTTCCCGGCGACAATCGCCCTTAGCATGAGATCGATGCAATGCATTCTGTTTCCTACCCAGAAACAGTCTAGTTCTTCTAGATTTGGAAGGAGGTATAGAAGCAATGCCATCCAATACTTTTCATTTTGATTCCCTTCTAATTGGGAGATCCATTGGGCTCTTTCGCTTTCAGAGTGACTGATTTCTCCTATCATGTCCTCCAAGGTCTTTCTTACGAGGCACCCTACCCAGCGCGTTGGCCCGGGTTCTCCGACTGTTAAGCAGCGCACATTCTTGGCCAAATAGCGGTACTTAATGAATGTCAAAGTCAGTGGGATCAGGTACTCTGGACTGCACCGAGGTAGTTCTATCGATGAGAGTAAGCCCGGGGACAACAGTTTGTAGAAACGTCGACATAATCTAGCTAGGTTCAATCGCTGTTGATAAGTTTCCAGATGATCAAAAATAACAAAGATAATCTCAAGCGGCAAAGATAATAACATGTTGCAATCAGAACGAGTGCTGGATAGTGGAAATTTGCGCATCACTTTGGGTGTTTGATATCCAAATTTCCACCCCACTTGGAAGAAATAAATCAAATCGTACAGATCGCTGATCGACAAACCCCACCTCCCTCTATCGATCCACTCAGTAGTCGACAGGAAAAGTCTTCCATAGAAATTGATTCATATTAGCAGTGTCTAGCTTACAGAAGAATACTATAACCTGATCATGCCGCTGCTGTGATCTGAGGACCCCACCGGACAGCAACGTGTCAATTTGCAACAGAGAGACATTTTTCAGAGCCCCTCCATCCTCAACGCGAATATCGGTATCTATCAGAATACCGCAACGTGTCTCACCGCTATTTGTTATAGTTGACAGGTAGAATCCGCGTGCCGACTTGAAATATGCAAAGTCATCAACCCTCGGTCTTCGCGACGGCCCGTACTGGGTTATGTTTCTTGATGAATTTATATCACCCCATAGTGTAGAGACTTTACATTAACTAGCACCTGCTAGTAGTACCTTTAAATCAAACCTCAAGGCGGGAGAATCCTCACTTTTAATTAGTTAAAAGACTTCGTATCCCGTCGTCAGGGCATAGTCTCGTCCCTTCATGCAAGGTGACGCATTGTGACCAATGGCTGGCACTGTCATGTGTGGCACGATCATGCAGATTAGGCCTCTCTACTGTCCAGCCTGTCAATGTCTAGAACATCCTGAACCTACTGAAGGTCAGGAAATTGAACAGTTCTCGGTGAATATCAGCCCATGTTTCGCTTAGGCAAACCTAACGGGTCGAGCAATGCAGATATAGTTCGCATGCAAGCCCTCGCTGCCTTCAGCATTCCAAGGAACATAATGATTACCCCCGAGTAATTAGCATCCCTTGTTTTAGAGACATTTGAGGGGACGTGGCAGATACATGCTGAGGCTGGACCTGTTGTCTATCTCAATCTCGGCACAAAAACTTACGGTAAATTTATGCAGACCTGTTTCACTCCCAGGGTAAATACCGTTGCGTGGCACCTGACAATTAATGTGGACGATGTTCACTCGTGCCACTGTTGTGATATCCCTTGCATATCTCTCCATTCCCTTGCTTCCACCACTTGGCACGATCAAGACACCCATGTGCGGATATCGCAAATGACTCCAGTAAAAATGCTAATAAGCGAGACACATACTGCACTGTATGCCGGGAAACAAGGAGATTTGGTCCCTTTTGAACCTGCTAGTGTTGACATCTTTAAGTCCAATGAAGTCCATCGTATGTCCATGTATGCCAGCCCTAATATGTCCTACCTGTTCATAGACAATACACACCTTAGTCCTACCTGAGAGAGGTATTCTAGGCTATCAACAAGATGGGGAACGTGTCGCCCACTCCCCATCAGCTTCTCACCGAGGGTTTAATTTTATGGAGTATTGGCGTTGTGCTGTTCATTGGTAGAATGTACGTACTACCAGTGCTATCAGCACGGAAACTAGCACATCTTACACCGATTATCTAGGATTTCTCGTTCCATTGCGGCTGGTTCGGTGAAGCGGTTGTCTTGTATGCTGTCATTCTTTCTATATGCTATAAACTATGCTGACTGTGTGGGTGGATAGTTGACGACTATGTCATGACTGCAACTTTTGTGAGCTTCACCTGTATTACTCTTGATAATGGGGACTAACACTGCCACGTTTTAGATGATCTATACGAGCTTATTGATTCTAATCCAAGTGTCCTCGAGACATGGAACGAATCTCTTTCCCACGGAAGAGACGCAGCAAATCCTCTCAGATCCCCAGCAAGTCAAAGACCGAATATACGGGAGCAAGATTGTCATCGGCCTGGAGCAATGTATGCTGTTCTCAACGTGGGGCGTTAAGATATGCATGCTGACTTTGTTCTGGCGGTTGACTGCGAACATCCGCTTCCTGCATCTCTACGTCAAGGCTATTGCCGTCTATGTCGCCGTTGGCTTCGTTGTGATCATGGTCACCTACTTCGGAGTGTTTTGCAGGCCTTTCGAGCAGTACTGGCAACTTCCAGTGGAGAATATGCAGTGTGCAACCTATCAACACTATTCCATTACTCAAGCGGTCTTTAATATCTCCTCGGATGCTGCTATGCTAGTCGTCCCCATCCCACTACTCATGAAGACTCAGCTGAAAGCCAGGAGAAAGTTCATTCTGGTCTGTATTATGAGCCTGGGGGTATTCACCATCTTCGCTGCCATACTCAACAAGGTATACAACTTTTTGTCACCAATGACGACGATGTACCAGATATGGTACATTCGGGAAGCAAGCACGGCGATATACGTGGCAAACTTGATCTGCCTCTGGCCACTCCTGCGCAAATTGTTTGGCCTGAAGGCGTTCCAGTCCAATAGTAAGCATTACCGACAAGGCGCTCATCTGATCAAGGAATCACCCGGCGCGTCGCAGTCTCCAGGGACTACAATCAGCTCGCAATCACGGCCATCGTTCTCAATCCCACGTCTTTATTTGAGCAAGCTTGGAAGCGGGAGGACCGTCAAACACGTTGTGCACAAAGGGTCTGACGAAATGCATCCGAGCCCGGAAGCAATGAACAACATGTCGCTCACTCGCCTGGATACAAAGGAAGCCACTCATCAAGAGAAAAAAGGCCTTGGAGATCCGGGCCCCACTCTTGAGACGCATGCCTCGTATGACCTTGAGGTCGGAGATATTGGGCATATCGATTACCACTCCAGCTTGAAGTTTGGGTAATGGTGCAGCTGACAAGGACCCCTACTCCTCAGTCCCACCGACAGGAGTAAATGGCCAATATCTGACGAAACAACGGATCTCGTGCATAGAATTATCGGTACCATGCTTAGCAAAACCTGCATTGCCGGGCCTTGACCTTATACCGAGTGAAAGACTCAAGACTATTGCGCATATTCACGATGCATCGATATCGTCTCAGATTGTCCTGGGGAAAACGTCACTTCTAAGCATTGCTGCCCTTGGCACGGCAAGAACGGGGAATATATGTGCAACCGTTTCCTCCCTATTACTTGCTTCATGATCACCGAAGCTCTTATTGCACAGAGGACAGCTTGCACGTCGCTTGGTGAGCCAGGGATCCACGCAGGAAGAGTGGAAAATGTGGCCGCAGGTCAGAGGCCGAATGTAGGTTTCACCTTCAAAAGAATCCATACAGATCGCACATAAGCATCCCGTCTCGCTGGCTACATCGTCAGGGTCGTGCTCACAGGCACTCCCCGAGTCGCAAACATGTTTCTGTGCCTTGTCGATATGAGTATCTGGAGCAACCTCAGCAGAGTTTGTCTTTTGAACATGGCCTTCAGGGACGGCAATTGCTATCTCCTTGTCTTCCGGACCATTTCTGGGGTCTTCCGATACCGAGCCCAGCGACGCAATAGTTTCTTTCGCAATACTCTCCTTTCTACTTCGACCAGCCCACCAGTCGCTGTACTTCATCAACGGGAATTGCTTGTCGACCTCGCCGCTTGAGATAACCGTAGAACCGCGTCGAAAGGGAACACTTTCAAGATCCAAGAGACCAGCATTCCGTCGGCCACGACGAAAATGGCGATACCTGAGGCCAATAACTAGCCTATTGAGCGGACGCCAAATCAACACAGGGATCTTGTGAACTACGATGAAGCCACATACCAAACACTGATCACGAGAAGACCGGCGCAGACCGGTGCGAGGTAACCGAGTGGAGCTGTGGGAGAGTGCTTGTCAGAATGATCTCCCATGGTAAATATGACGCGATCGTCATCAGTTGGACAGAGAGGGCACCAGAGCTACATCAATGAAATGGCTTAATACGCATGGGAATTTATTGTATCACCTGAAGGATAGATCTGTTTTCCTTATGGTCTTATAAGGTCTGGCAACTGTGGAGAAAAAAGCAAAATCAGACTTTTGAACCCTCTGCCGCATGAGGTAATGACATATGTATAATGGACAAAAGATACGAGCTGGTGGTGTCAATGGGCCAAGAACCAACCCCGCAGACTACCAGATCATGACTCGTGGTTCCGTGCCCTTTTAAGCTGCACAGCCATAAAGGACTGGGATGCTCATTGGATTACGAGCTCGCTCCGGCTCCGGGTCCTTGGTCCGTTGGGCTGTCATGTGCCAGCTAGCTGTCCACATCCAGACTAGTTCTCGATGTAGCTTTCTTCATATCAACTAGTCATGACCAATGCTGACTGGCTCATCTTCTTACTTTATGACATGAATCCCCAAGAATAAAAGAAACCTTGTCGCCATAAAGACTGAAACAATATACATAGTGTTATATATACTCTACAGTCCGTAAAGATGCACTATACATTCTGATGATCCTAATCTTTAGAATAGACAGCCCTAAAAAGTGTAGTGTAGTGATAACCATGCGTGCTTTCATGACGATCAAAGGTAGAGAGTTTGTCTGGCCGTAGTACAAGATCTGGTTCCTTTGAAGAAAACACATATCGACCGGTAAAGCCGTCGAACCCTGGACCCTTAATTCTTGAGAAACCTTTGGCAGCAGTCTCATAGAAAACGAATGACTCGATCTTGTCAACATCTTCAATTTGGTTCAACTAGTCTATAGTCTCGTTCTATGCCGAGGCCGGCGGGACCTTCTACTTTGCCCCAACGCCGGGGACGTGGGCTAGTCTAGATGATCAGTATTCATTTCAAATTGGTTGGGTGGGGGCTTACCAGATCACCGATAGCACACAGGCCTCTATTAAAGCTTCGCATTCTGGTGCGGCAGTCGCGAACGGCGAGAGGCACCGGGCCCGGCGGCCTAGATAGTCAGTATCCATCTCAAATATAACTCTAGTTGAATAACTAACCACGTGGCCCTGAAGAAATATTAGTATTATATACAGTATTAAGCTCAACAAGCGGATCCTTATCACAGCCAGCAATTAGCGTTCTGATATCCAGCAAAACTATCCATAAAACTACTAAGGCCACTTACTATTTTGGCTAAACCACGATCCTAATCCGGCATTCGGCGGCGACATTCACTTTGACGATGCCCTTGCTTATGGCAGTAATAACACTATATATCTTAAGTATCAGTATTTATCTGATTTAGAACCCTAAAGTAGCGAAATACTTTGAGGGAGATAGGAGGATCTTTAAGACTTAACCGCTATCCTGTCCAGAGAGCTTGGAAGGAACCACAGCAGAGAGGCCCATGACTCAAAGTCTGGCCCATCCAGCCAAGTGCTTCAAAGCCAACGCGAGACAAGAGGAGCTGTTACTCACCTTCATGACGACGGGCGAGCTGAATCTTTGACTTCGCCCAACACCACCCCAACCTCCTGGTAATACAGGAGTCTATATAATCAGTATTTATTTCAAGTATAATATATAGTTGAACGGCTCACCCGGCCCTAATGGAATGTGTTAGTTATGTATACAGTATAGAAGAAGAGGTAGTAAGGTAGTTTGCAGAGCTAGGAGAGAGAGGTATACCAAAGACAAGGAGATGAATAGATATCTACATCTGCACTGGCTTGTACAGTCACTTCTTTAGTGCTTGGTTAATCTACGGCATTGAACGATTTCCTGGACTCAGTGACTGTTCCAGTTAATCTGAAATGCTAGGCTTGTATTCTACATGGCTAGTGAATTGGTAGACGTGCATACAGGCCGAGTGCGAGCTTATGATATAGTATGAGGAGCGTTGAACCGGCTCTGCCAGGTCAAGAAAAAGCCATGTAGTGCATATTAATATCGGGGAGTTCTTGTAATTGCTAAATTCCGTCGCAAGATCATAGTTTCACAGGGGGGTGGGGAGATATTGATAATCAAGAGAACAAGCACTCGGGCTTCTATATCTCTTAATATAAGTCCCGTATTCGGTGGATTCTGTATGATATTTGCGCACAATGTCAACATGCTCATGACTTGGCCAATGTATTGCAAGGCTCCAGGGATTTAGACAGACCGGTAGGTAATGAGTACCTAGAATGTCTTGAATGAGTACGGCTGTATAGCTCCGTATACTATTGCACAAAAGCTCAAAATTGACATCAGACATATTTGCTGGGTGTCAAATTAAAAGAAACAGACGGAGAGGGCTATTCCGAATGGATATCTTCTATTGACTATGTACATGGCTTCAAAGCTGGACGGCTCCAATGCCATACATTATGCACAACCCCTCCCATACAATCAACTTCCCGTTTGCTACACTAAACTTGCACGCTCTCATTGTTGATAGGATTCGACCGGGGCTCCCCTCTCCAAGTACCTGGTAATACCAGATTGCTTGATGAGAGGGCCTCGCTTCCCTCCTACGAGTTTAAGCATGTAGTTGTGCGAGGAGCTATCTAAACTATGTACAGTCAAAGGCAGCAGCAGACAGAAAGTACAGAAGGTTGGTAGACAGAGGGGTCCAAATGGAACAAGGGGACAAAGAAAGAGAGATACAAAAAAGGTAGATGTGGATAAGAATAGAAATGATAAGAATAGAGAAGGATAAGAATAGAGAAGGATAAGAATAGAGAAGGATAAGAATAGAGAAGGATAAGGATAGAGAAGAATAAGGATATGCAGAGGATAAAAATAGGAAGGCGAACAAGAAGAAGCTCAGGGTAAGAATAGAATGATAAGCATGGGACGGGGTTGCTTAGTGTTGCTGTGGTCGAGAAGAAGGATGAGAATGACGGGAGGTTGCTCATATGAGCCGGTATGAATGAATTACGTTGTCGTTGTTGTTATTGGAGGATGATGAGGACGGCGACGAGGGCGAACGAAGGCTGTTCAGGTACGGCTGCGGGCAGTGTGAGTTTTGTTGTTGATGAGGAAGAGGAAGAACAGAGAGCAAAGTATTTATACCTGAGCCATAGGACAAAAGAGGAAGGTGGTGAGGTCATCCGCACCTGCTCCAACTGGAAACTGAGGGTAAACGGAGAAGCTTGATACCATGACTATGAGCCCAGCAATGGTTTAAACTACATTTGCTGTTGCAGAGGTATCCAAGTCCATAGGAAACCGTGGATATCAACGGATACCGCAAAAGGGGAGTTTTGGCCGCGAAATGAGAAATGTTCCAATGAGGTCAAAGAGTCTATGGCACTGGGTGTGATATACGGTATCTCGTTCTTAGGTACCACAGAAGCTATGGCACGCTTACAGTAAGAGAACTGGTGCAGAAAGACTTGTATACTACAGGACATCAGCATACGATTAGTGGGAGCGCCTAAAAGGCTTAAGTTCTATATTCCGTATACAAGTACCATGGAGCTGTCACACTTCTAGGCTACATGACAAGGACCACGAGGAATGGTTATGCTTTCTGGTAAACAAGGTGAGGCAAAGATATGGAGGCAAAAAAGAAACCAAGGTGAGAGATGGGAAAAAAAGATAGCATGTCCATCCAGGGACCTCCGGGTTATGAGCCCGGCTGTAATTATGTTAGTTTATCACTCGAATAATGTGGAGGTCACGTGAAAATACCGCTCTTCCGCTAACATGCTGCAGTTGCCTATATATTTCTCGTATTAGAACTATGTTTTGTCATGTATACTTTATCAAGCATGACACCGCACTCCGCATAGTGCCTCTTTTTCGAGTTTAATCCTCTTGTACACATATCGTCATTTTCGATTAACAATAAGCAAACCTAGCCTCCAATACCTGGACCTATAGATGCAGACTTACCACTACTTAACCCGGGAACACGCTTAATACACACTTCTGACAAAGCCGATCTTGCAGTTTCTATCTTCTGCAGGTAAATTACCTATCATAGTGAATAGAGAATGGGCTAGCTGTCCGTAGCCTTTCGAGTCCACTCAGATAAAGGAGCCAACTGACTTTCAACCAAGTCCTGCCTTCAAACTGTAGCGATTGGATTATATGTGTTCCTGTGTGGGTCGTAAGGAATTAAGGGGCTCAATGGCTTCACGTACGCGAGATGGATGGGACTATGGATATGACTCTTGTAGCGGATATAGTAGCCGGTAGGCGCGCACGGGCCGTTTGACGAAGTTGTCGAGAAGTCCAGGATACCGATGAACCATTCAATACGCCTGTGAACCTCCAAGTTGACATAATCCCTTGGATTCCATGCTAGTTATGAGGCTATGCTATCGACGGTATTAGATAAGCTTTCTGAATCCCGTAATTAAATCTAAAAATATTGTTACAGGTGAATACCTAGTCCGTACCAGCCACTCCAGCCTTCAAATTAGAAAGCCAGTACGGAGTAGCTCCGTAACAGAAGACTGGACTCCACCCTTACTTCCCCGTCTTCATCTTTTTGCCATAGATTTCTGCTGAACTACCCTCTTCGTGATGAATGATCTCATCTGTTTTCTTCCTATATAAACCAACCCTGGTCTGGTGGAACGAATGGTGATTGCACGCTAGCGTTACTTTGGCGCCTGTCATCTCTCATCATCGCCGAGACTGGCTCAGCCCTGCCCAGCCATCCGCCCATTCCGCTGGTTTGCCTAACCCGGAGAACATTCTTTTCATCTTACCTTTCCAAACCCCTGACCATGAACCGTCCTTGTCATCACATTCCGCATGTCGAATAGCTGAGAATTCACTGGATCCTTTGTTTAGCTCCCTCCTGGGATTGCGGAGAATGTATATCCCATCTCAATATGGACGGCTTGTCGCCCGTCAGAGTGGACCGCCGGGCGCGGACCACAACCATGAATCTCGATCCGAGACTTCTCGCAGGAATAATATCTTTATCATAGTAAGTATCTCCTCAGATGATTCATTCGCAGACCGAGCTGACAACTCATCCTGACAGGTCGCTGCGTCCATCGTCTTCACCATAGCCGTCATTCTTATGGCGTATTTCACCCTGCGCACGCTCCGCCGCATGAACTGTCGTCCAAAATACATTCCGGGAAAGTCCTT
Organism: Aspergillus sergii; assembly: GCA_009193525.1. Taxonomy (NCBI): domain Eukaryota; kingdom Fungi; phylum Ascomycota; class Eurotiomycetes; order Eurotiales; family Aspergillaceae; genus Aspergillus; species Aspergillus sergii. The sequence continues at coordinate 55,401 of ML741872.1, read as the reverse complement.
GAAAGATCGATGGAATCGCTGGCAAGCTGGGGCGTCATACGGACAAGTTCCGAATGAAGGAGCGTCCTCAAATCGAGCGGAAGCCGGCGCAAACACCGGGTCTGCAGAACGAGGATCGGAGATGAACACCAACAGCGCGGTTCGCCGTGAAACGTCAGTCCGTTCCGTCATGACCCTCCCCGCCTATTCGTCGAGTCCAAAACCCTCAGAGCAGGTCATTGCCCGAGAAGGAGAGCGGGGCGGCATGGATGTCGTCGTTGAATTCCCCGAGACTGCCGACGAGGAGGAGTCCCGTAGGGAGGAGCTGATGGAATCGCTATACCAAATCCGCCAGCAGCGGAGACAGGAGATAGCAGAGCGGGAAGCCAGGCGAGAGGAGCGTCGTGAGGCACGTGCTCGTGGGGATTATATCCGTCTCGAGCAGCTTCGCCAAGAGAGTCGTGCTCGAGCCCAGGGTCGTCCTTCTGCCAACGGGGGCAACACCAACTTTTCGTCTGCAGTGGCTCTGGCAGAGGCTCGGAGTCGCGGTCGGGAGAGGCGTATTTCCAGTGTCAGCTACGCAGCATTGGGCTACGTGCGACATGATGGAACGCGGATGCGCAATGCCTCGCCTGATGAACCGGATACGGATTCTCGCCCGCTCCTGGCGAATGTCGATACGATGAGCACGGAAACGGCCAATCGTTCATCCACGTCGAGTCTGACGAATGTTCATTCACGGGGCGAATCGTACTCGTCGGCTCATTCCGCAGACACTGGGGTATCTGAACAAGATAGCTTGACCCCGGTCCACTCACACGCTGCTTCCACCCGCTCCATGATTCCGAGTTCTGGGGAAGGCGATCTGGGGGCTCTTCATATCCCTCCTCCGGACTATGAACAGTTGGAGTGGGGAGAGGCGCCTCCATACGAAAGTCCGACCGCAGAGCGAGGTGACCATCCGCCACAGTTGCGAGAGCTCACGCCTCTGCCTACAATTCAAATCGAGCTCGCCAGCCCTGTGAATAACACACCTACAACACCTACGAACCCCCACCGCGAAGAGCATAGCTCAACAGAAAACCAAAGCACTCATCGCGACTCTTAGCCCTTAATTCTCCTGTCTGCATCCCTGCTCAGTTGATGTCGTATGCCGATTGTCCTTTGGCATCTTCTCCACCGTCTCTGGCGTGCTTAGACCGTTACGAGCTTACGACGTTTAGATTCCCACTGTGTGGCCACTTGATTGTTATTAATAGCGCGTTCTCTGTTCATTTTCTTCCTTATTGAAGCTTGGTTTCATTCCGCTAGCATGGCGTTCGGGTGGCATGTATATGGCTTATGCAAACCTCTGTATGTATATAAAGAGTGATTTGTATGGATTTTTGAACATATTACTCCAAGGCTAGTGAACGGTAAATGGACGTGTAGCTTACGGAGTATAGTCCGACCTATTGGAATGGATTTGCTTTCCCGGCCAATGCGGCGAGCCCAAGCAATAGAATCGTGTCTACTCTTAACTGTGTTGGATCTAAAGTTGGAAGCCGTGATCAATCGGGTGTCCAGTCCTATCCCAGTGGTAGAACAATACTTGTTACCTTCCTAATACAGTGGCACAATGTCTGCTCGCATCTCTGTCCACGTGAAGGCCAGGTTTGGTTCGATTATGTATGATGACCATAAGGCTGCGCGAAATGCATTGTACGGGTCTCGGAGAACAACACTCATACCATTAGGGGTATAGTTCGCACGAATGTTCGTGATACATACTGAAGCTCCATCGATAATGACACACTCACAATCCCAGTCTACGATGAGAGTTGTGATGTCTATTATTACCAAGATTGGTGGTGGCCAAATGAGATTTGTTTCAATTAACACTTTGGATACCGACTGTGACTACTTCTAGTCTCATGAGTGATCTCAATCTGGTTGGAAACCACTATGCCTTTGAAACCGGCGCTGTCGGCCACAGGCTCGGAGTATATGTTCATGTTCTGCATCTTAACATCCTCGACTATCCGTTCCTTGCTCTCGCTGAAGGTCATATTGGTGATGGGATTCACGCTGGGGGGTCCGCGCCGACTCCGATAATTCCGGCCGGTGAAGTCGCTGCCGCCGATATAGGGTGACTTGTATGAGGTCTTCTCGGTCGATTGGAAGGCACTTCCGAAGAGTACGGTGAGCCACGACCTGAAAAGGTGGAAGATCATCGGGAGGTTGGTTGTGACGACTGCGACAAAGGTCTCGCGCGTGCCCCATGAATCGGCAATCTCGGCGCCGTCCAACGGCTCCTGTTGATGTGCGTTAGCGATGGCTCTACTTGGAGGGAGTTCTTGGACGTACCGTGATGAGGAAGACGCTTTTAAGAGTGGCACAGACAAGAACAAACACACCGGCGCCCAGCACGATGGTGGTCGCAATTTTCTTGATCAGCTTCAGACTAGATTTCCACAGCATGGGAATTGGTATGAATATGAGGTATGGATCGGTGATGATGTTGGCGATGAAGGTCACCCAGACGATGGCCTTGGAAATAGCGGGCTGGCAGATGTCTACATGTGACAAACTTCAGGTTAGCAGCGCAGATATTACAAGAGAGGAATACGTACTTCCAGGGTCTGGGTAGATCTGCCAGTACCTGTGGAATGGCCGGCAGGCTGCAAGAATCACGATGAAGCTTGCCACGAAAGAGCCAATAACAAGCGCGAACCCGATCCAAACTGGAATGCGATAGCGGTGACCAAGGCCATTCTGAGGATGTCAGTGACTAGTCGAATATACAGTGGTCATATTGCAGTTCATACAGTGAGTCGGACGTAGAATGCCATCATGGACAGTTTCAAGGACCCGATCAACGCCATATAAGTCGCCCAGCCCGCAACCTGGATTTTCGAGCCAACCACTCTATCGCGTTGGTATTAGCTTCCACGACGCTTTATTTGTCAACTGAGGTGCGACGCACCTTTGATAGTATTCCGGACTCTTAGTCGAAAGTGTGGCCCTCTGGGCATCTGTCATTCCACTGTTCGCCAGGCCATGGGCCACACTGCTCACACTATATGCAAGAGCTGTCTGCGCCGTGTAGAATATCTTCCAGCAAATTAGCCTTGTTCGAAGGTACGATGCAGTGGGAGGACACGCACAATTCCGACCCATACCAAGTAGTCGTCGGCCGCGAATTGCTTCCATCCCACGGCTCTGTATCGTGCGTATGTTCTAAGCAGCGTGATGGCCACTCCAAACGAATATAGCGTCCATAACTCCACCACAGCAGGGCTGAGCATCTTGCGCAGCAAGCGTCTCTTATCTCAAGGTGGCCCTCGTCGACATTTGTCAACAGCAGGTGTGATAAAGCGGACGCCAGCGACAAAGTTCTCACTCCTGTTCCCATTCTTCACCCTCCATAACGCCATTAATCTATTATAGCCGAAGAGAAATTGCAAACGGACAAACGGTTTCTATACTAAAAGAACGCTAGGGTCAGTCGTGGGCGCATGAGCCAATCGCCCGATCCCACTATAGTGTGTCCACCTCGTCGAAGCTCCATATTAATCAATTACCGTTGCATCGTTCCGCCCGAAGGATGGATTACGTCCAACACGGGTTGACTGAAGAAATCAGGCCGAGAAAATTGGCGCAGACGGTTCCTCGCTTCCTCATTCCCATTCTCTCATTGAAAGGCAATTCCAGCCCAGCAGACATAAAGCGACCGAAAACAACGCAGCTGGCTATATGTGAACGGTGGGACATGACAGATCCGACCGATGGCCCCGAGGCTTCCGGCAGGTCGAGCCCACAATGGGGCGATGCTCTGGGTCTACAAACACGCTCCACTTTTATAGAGTAAACATGCGCCAACGCACGATACAATTGCTTGGTCAGAAAGAAATATCAGCGCAAACTAGGCTACTCCAGGCTCGAATTCCGAGACCCATTATTCCATCTTAACCAAACCAAACCGTTGCTGCTGCCCCACGACCCCTGAACTAATCGCCAATGTTTCCTGCAGCTCCTACATAAGCGCCGCAGCCCGCTTGCAGGGTTGCTCGGCTGTGAGGCAGTAGAGTTTCTTGACTAACAATCCAGAACCCCTCGTCACCATGTACCTATTCAAGATGGAGGCCTTCACGGCCGTCGCCGTGTGGGCGATGACTTCGGCCTGCCGAAGTGTGGCGCGCGATTGGGCGAATGGCCTTTGCCCGCGGGGCGACGCCGATCTGCAGGAACTTGGAGCCAAGCTTTCCAGCACGGCTAAGGTGTACTTCCCTGGCTCATCTGAGTTTGAGGACGCATCCGCACGGTGGTCTACATTGGCCGAACCCAATGTAACCGTCGTGGTGGTTCCCGGCACCGAGAGCGATGTCGCCGAGACGGTATTCCTTCCTTAATGAGACTGAAAGTAACAATAGATCATTGCTAACTATAGAATTGTTTAGGTGAAATTCGCCAACAAGAAAGACCTACCCTTCCTCGCATACAATGGCGCCCACGGAGCCCTTACCACCCTGGGCCAAATGACTCACGGCATTGAGATCTCGCTGAGTCAACTGAGCAGCGTTGAAGTCGCCGAAGATGGGAAGACGGCTAAATTTGGTGGCGGAACCATCTCCAAGACTGTTACCGATGAGCTGTGGAAAGTTGACAAGCAGGCAGGCAAGTTTATAGACTCCGTCATATTTCGGACAATCCAGAATGCTGACTTTCCGAAACAGTGACTGGAACTTGTGAGTGCGTCAGTCTTCTCGGACCGGCGCTCGGAGGCGGACACGGCTGGCTTCAAGGACACCACGGCCTTGCTTCAGACCAGTTCATCTCCATGAATGTTGTTCTTGCCAACGGAACCTTGATAACTGTTGACGAGAAGTCAGATCTCTGGTGGGCGATGAAGGGAGCAGGCCATAACTTTGGCATTGTCACCTCTCTTACTACCAAGATCTTTGACATTGAGCATCGCGACTGGGCAATCGAGACAATTACCTTCAGCGGTGATAAAGTCGAGGCTGTCTACCAGGCCGCCAATGACTATCTCTTGAAGAACGGCACACAGCCCGAGGGCGTTATCAACTGGTCCTACTGGATGAACGACGCGACTGCAGACCCTAACAACGTGAGTACATCAACGTATCAATGCACTGAGTCATCCTCTGACCTCACCCTCTAGCCTGTCATCGTCTTCTACATTATCCAGGAAGGAGTAACGACAGTGGACTCCAAGTACACCAAGCCCTTCCATGACATTGGCCCGCTATCCGTGGTGCCCGACAGCGGTACCTACAAGGACCTCGCTACCTGGACTGGCATTGCCAACTCCTCCATCCCATGCCAGAAAGCTGGCTACTCCAACCCCCGTTTCCCCATCTACCTCGAATCGTATAACCCCCAGGCTCAAAAGAAGATCTGGGATATCTTCGCCCCGGCCATCCGCGGCAACTCGGTCTTCAACAATTCAATGTTCCAGTTCGAGGGCTACTCTACCCAGGGTGTTCACAACACTGACAGCCGCTCGAGTGCATTTGCCTTCCGCAGCGAGCACCTCCTTGTTGCCCCGCTCATCAACTACCTGCCCGGCGGCGCAGACCGTGACAGTCAGGCGCGTGCCTTGGGCACCCAACTTCGCGACATTCTCCACGAAGCGAGTGGTCGCAAGGACATGCGCGCGTACGTCAACTACGCCTACGGAGACGAGACACCAGAGCAGTTGTACGGCAGCGACCAGTGGCGTCAGAACCGCCTGCGATCGTTGAAGCAGAAGTATGACCCGGAGGGCAAGTTCAGCTTCTACGCCCCCATTCCTTGATTTAGGGCGGGTGTGAAAATTGTATATATTATCGGAATTTCACTAGACTAATGTAGAGTTGTTGTACCGCTACTGTAGATGAAAAATGGCACTAATGTCTTTTCAAATCACGACATGCTCTCCGATTTTCATTCTATAACTATTCAAACTACGCGATGCATGCTATGCTGCATCATTAATGCACAATATTGATGCGAGAACCGGCTGAGTAGAGACCAGCCATGTACTTAGAATATGGTAGGTCCTTACATACAGCAACAGTTAGTCATCCGAAACCAAAAGCCTCATGTTAGAGCATATCTCGTTTGTCAATTGGCGATACCACCTTCCGCAATGCTGATGTAGTTGCGCGATGAGAACCAGAACATGGTGGCATCAATTGAACCGCAGATAACGCGTGAGAGAATGACCCATCCTACGCATATAGGCAGTAAGATATTGCTGGTAGCGATGTACAGAGGTTACGCCATTGGCCTGGACCTCAGTATTGTACTGCCTCGAGAGTTCTACGATAAATCGACTACCCGAAAATTGCTTTGAAGTAAATTTATCATGATTAATGTATGCGTTACATCAATGTGGAATATTATTTATGCGGCATGAAGGCGGTCGGTCGCTACGTCGCACGGCGGCGGGACTCCACCAAGTACGGTAAACAAACCACTAACAACTCATCCCAACCTCCTCAATTTCGACCCGCTAGACCCATCAATGCAATTTACTCGTGCACTGCATTCAGCAATGCCATTGACTTGACTGCGGAAAGACTTGGTTTTGCCATCGCATGCAACGCGCCTTGAATATCAATCTTCTCTTGTGTTGATTACTGCTCTTCGTTGAAGCTCGGAAGTCGCGGTGGCCGACGCGCCATCCAAGCTTTCCCTTTCGTACGCTTTGATCTCAACAACCTTTCGAGCGTCATTTTGATGTCTCGCTCGGAATTGTAATTATTCTGAGTCTATTTCTGCTTTGATCCCACATCTAGCTACTTCACGCCACGCTTGCAGCCAACATGTCGCGCGAGCATACCGCTAACAGTTTCGCGTCATTCGGCTCGGACTTCGATCTAGAGCACGAAGCTTTCGCGTCCACCAAAGAAGTCGGCCACAGCCCAAAGCTTCCCGATATGAAGGATAGCCTTGGAAAGTCCCGCCACGAATCTGATCACGAAGAAGAACCCGACTACGCCATTAACTCCTCCATGTTAGAACGCTACTTCCCCGAGTTCTCGCAGGCGGGTTCATCGGAGGAAGACGATCTCCCTGAGGACGATGAGTTCTCTGTAGAGGTCGGACGGGGTCCCGCAAAGCCCGCGCGTCGTCTGGATGATTCGCGGAATTCGTATATGAGCATCGAGAACAGTGTCCGATCTTCGTCGCCCGCCGTGAGACTCGATTACCCTACCTTTACCCCCCAGAAGCCAGCCACGCGCAACACGTCACGCAGAGTGGCTAGCGAGAATCTCCGCAAAGACGCTCAACTGAGACGGGCAAGTCTCGCTCACAAAGAAAATGTCGACCCGCAGACTTCCAAATCCAAGGCGAGTAGCCAACGGCGGACGCTATCCGACATGCATGCCAAGGTACGCGACTCTTACGATGGCTCTTTTCTCGGCGACGAACGACCCCCGGCGGCCACGAACAACGCGCGCACGACACGCTTCGGAAGCCACCAGATTGCCGACGCCGTGGAAAGAGCGTCACAGGAAGCATATGCTCGAGAAATTAGAAAAGGAAAGCAACCCGCCAACTCACGGCTGGCGTACATGAGCACGGCCGGGGATACTGCTACGCAACAGTCGTTTCTGCTCCCCGATCTTCCCAATCTCTCGGAATTGGTATCTGGTGTATACGAAGACGGCACGCCGGTTTTCACGCGTCAAAATCGCGCACGCACGACACGTTTCGTGTCCCCTCCTCATGATGCCACCGACGTGTCTTTGACTCGTGATCATGTCCCTCTTGATGCTGTCCCCATCCCGGAAGATGAAAAGGCACTGTTTGTATCCCTGAGGCTTCTCCAGGATAAGGTCTCGGAGCTTGAGAGGGCCAAGGCGGAAGCTGAAAGGAAGATTGAGGAAGTCAAAAACGAGAACGCTACCCTCAAAGCTAGCAAGCCTCGCGCAAAGGATAAACATGGCCGGACGAGATATGACCCCGATGAGGATGATCACCGCAAGGATCGTCTGACCAATGAGAACCGAAGTAAGGATATTACTGCATTTACGTTGTTCTTGTGCTAATGGACTGCCCTAGAACTTGATGCCACCAACCTGGCTCTGCAGAACAAGCTGGACGTTGTAGAGCGCAAGGTTGAAATTCAAGAGACAGCCTTGAAAAGATTGAACCGGGAACGTGATATGGCAGTCTCCCAATTAGGGGTAGCTTATCTCGAATCCCAGGATCTTAAAAACGAGATTGAGGACCTTCGACATGAGAATGCGGAGCTGAAATCCCAACTCATGAAACTTGCTCCGTTCATCGCAAAAAAGCGTGAAGAGACCCAACAATCGGAACAGACATCCGCGTCCGAAGCAAGCACCGAAGCCAGCCAAGACAACACAAATAGCAGAAATGTAAGTCGGGGAACCAAGGAGCTCACCAGTAAGAGTACACGATCGAAGACCGGGCGCCGGGAAGATTCCAAGGCGAGAATTTCTACCCAGGTTGACAACGAGATTTCGCGACTTGAAAAGGAGCGAGCGGATGAGGCTCTCTTTACCATCGACGTACCGCGATCGAAGGAGCCGTCTTCCAGTACGAGCAGGTCAGGACAGCGTAGCCAGACCAAGAAGTCAAACACGGGCAAGCAGCGTGTCAAGCGAGTGGTTGTGGAGGAAGTAGATGTCACCGAACCTATTGATTCGACCGTGGAGGCAACCGGGAACACCAGGAAATCCTCTGGGGCGGAGCAGGACTTGACCTTGCTGAGCTTTATCGACGTAAGTAATCATTGCAAGATTATGTGGTCGGTCCGAAGCTTATCATATATACAGGAACGTGAAATTGCCCAGCTGCGAAAGACTTTAGAAGAAGAAAGATTGGCGCGCAAACGACGACAATCAAATACCTCCAGGGATCACACCTCTAACGAAACCGAGACTAGCACCCGTCGAAGTGTGTCCAAGTCGGCAGCGCCTCGGAAATCGTCCCTAAAAGAACCCAAGGAAATCCCTGCGAGACCGGCCTCGGCTATGGGCGACGTGACAGCAACCTCCAAGGCCAGTGAAGGGGACAGCAACTTGTCAGTGCCTATTGAACGCCCTAGACGACACTCAGACCATTCCGCTACCCCTCGCCGGAAACGCCAAGTTGCCGAAGATATGACGTCGGCCTTCATCCTGCCTGACATCACGCTCCGTCGTGCTGACCTAGTAGCTGAAAACCCGGCGCGTCTGCCTCCGTCTGCCCAACGGGCACTGGACAGCGCCACACAACACAATGGAAAGAACTGCACAGTGTGCAAGCGTTCGATTCCCGGTGACTCTTGTGACCACACTCGAGAGTCGGTGAAGATTCCCAAGCCTATCCCGGTGTCGGAGCGTATGCCGGAACCGTCCATTTACAATGAAGAACCTACCATGCGCCCCGCACAACCGCCAGCGGTTGCCCTTGCTACAGTGCTCAAGGCGTTGGAGGACGAGCTTTCACATCTGAAGATGCAACTTGTGACGTACCAGGGGGCGTATAACAGACTGGACGCGTCATTGAGCAAGCGCCAAAGGAAATCACTCTCTACGAAGATCGAGAAGCTGCTGAAGGACATTGACATGAAGGCCGACCAGATTTATGCCCTGTATGACGTTCTTGAAGGGCAGAAGAGTAAGGGCCAAGAGATGACTGAGCAGGAGATGGAGGTGACTCTCCAATCGATTGGCATTGACGTGGGAGCGGCAAGAGCCGATGTGACTGCTACGACGGATAAGTCATCACAGAAAAATGCTGAAACAGACTATGACATTGATGATGACGAGGACCTTCCATGGGAAGGAATTGAGAGTACGATGGATGTGACCGGTGGCAGCAATCGCCAATGATTGCTAGGATATCGTCGAATTATTCGTGAACTATACGACAACTGATGTTGTCCCACTCTACCCTTTCCTTCTCCTTATTTTTTTTTTAGTACCCTTTTTCTTTCTCTTGATATCCTTTCTTTCCTCTCAATCCTGAGGCATGGTACAAGGCCGGGTTTCAGACTGACTTGAATGTGTATGTCCCTGAGCTGAGAACCATGCTTTTTCTTTGTCAGAAAAGAGTTAACACCGGAAAGAGGTGTCCGCTCGCTTATTGAGCGTTGACTGCTCTCGGGTGCCCGGCAAAGACCTTTGTTGCTTGAGATCAGCCTGGCGTTGATTGACCTGAGCGGTCTCCGTCAGACTTTGAGCTCGTAACTGAACTTGTCCCCTCTTTTGAGTTTCTTCTGTTCTTCCAGGAAATGGCGTCTCGTGTCCGGCTGCATTGGTGTATGTTAGGCATTGTTAATTTGCTGTACTATGATGTGGGATAGGGAATTGGATAAATGCTACTACAGTAATACCACACAGGTCACTCAGACCCACTGTCAGACTCCAGGCTGGATCTGATAGACTTAAACGGGTATAGCGTCCATGTCGCCATGCTTCTCCGGGTCTTAAATCTTCTTCCCCAACTCAACCAAAATTCCTTCCTATACAACTAATCGCCACTTGACCTTGTACTATAATCTCATCTCTTAAGTTTCTCTATTGTGTGTCATCGGGAGCTTGTTATTTCTATATTTTTGATGGGACCCGGCCGACTGCGTGTAATTCCACCTCGCCCTATCGACGATGTAGATACCGGTATTACTACCGAAGATACCGACGCCCAACACTCCCAGCACCGCAAATCTCGGTCACCGCCAGAAGGTGATAATCATTCGGCTTCCGCACATTCTTACCACGACACCCCCGACGAGTATGATGACACTGAAAGTGTAGATACCGTTGTTTACGATGGTGATTCGACTCAAGATCGCTCACTTACCGGCGCCTCGGTAACTCGCCGGCGTCGGGGTATTTCCGACGATAGCGAAGATGAAGATGACAGCGACGATGACCCGGCGGATTCCTCTAGTGAGAAACCAGTGACATGGCGCTCATTACCTAAAAAGGGCCAACTTGCCATCCTGACCTTTGCACGTCTGTCCGAGCCGTTGGCCCAGACGTCTTTGCAAGCATATCTGTTCTACCAGCTTCGGTCTTTTGATCCCTCCCTTCCCGACTCTACTATCTCGGCGCAAGCAGGCATCTTGCAGGGTAGTTTTACTGCTGCGCAGTTTGTGACAGCTATTTGGTGGGGTCGATTGGCGGATGCTGAGTGGATGGGGAGGAAAAAGGTTCTCATAATTGGCCTGTTGGGAACATGTATCTCGTCCCTCGGGTTCGGATTTTCAAGAACTTTTGCTTCCGCAGTGGCGTTCCGAACCCTAGGTGGTTTTCTGAATAGCAATGTCGGAGTGATGAGGACGATGATTGCCGAGATCATTCATGAGAAGAAGTGAGTTCGCACACTGCGTAAACACTAGACCTTTTGTTCAAACCACAGGGCGCCTAACAATTAGTCACAGATTTCAGTCCCGGGCGTTTCTTCTGCTGCCAATGTGTTTCAATATCGGGGTTATCATTGGGCCTATATTAGGAGGCATGCTGGCTGATCCTGTGAAAAACTTTCCGCAGCTGCTTGGACCTGGGTCGTTGTTAGGGGGCAAAGATGGTGTAAGGTGGATGCTGCATTGGCCCTATGCACTGCCAAATCTTCTCAGTGCCGTATTCATCTTCATTTCTTTGTTGGCCGTAATCCTTGGATTGGAGGAGGTAAGTGTCACCTGGTTTGCCGATCCATTCAATTTGCTAATAGATGTAACAGACCCATGAGGTTACTCGGCACAGAAGCGATTGGGGCCGGAAGTTAGGCAAAAGACTTGCTAATACTTTCTCCCGTCGTCGGGTCCCGCAGTATTACCGTCGCCTTATCAGCCATGAGGACGATGAATCTCTATACATTGATGGAAGTGTAGCCAGAAGATCAGCACCCCCAAGCCCGGCTCGCTCACGCGTTCGACCTCGTGGTGATCGTCCCAGCTTTTGTCAGATCTGGACGCCCAATGTGTTGCTTACCTTGCTGGTGCATTTCTTATTAGCCTTCCACACCAGCGCCTGTAATTCTATGGCTTTCGTGTTCTTGCCTGCCCCTCGGGCTCCGGAAGGTAGCCGAGATGGTTTCTTCCATTTCGGCGGTGGTCTGGGATTGCCATCCTCACGAGTCGGTCTTGCCACTGCTATTATCGGGCTCATCGGCCTTCCGCTGCAGATCTTCATCTATCCTCGAGTCCAAGCCCGTCTAGGGACCTTGACTTCTTTCCGCACGTTTCTGCCATTCTCACCGTTGGCCTACGCGCTCATGCCGTTTATTGTCCTGATCCCGCGATACCCGTGGCTGGTTTGGCCTGCATTTACTGTTGTTGTAGGGTTGCAGGTGGTCTCACGAACGTTTGCGCAGCCGGCGGCGATCATCCTTGTAAATAACAGCGTCACGGACCCTCGCGTTCTGGGAACCGTTCATGGCGTGGCGCAGAGCATCGCGAGCGGCGCGCGTACTCTTGGCCCTTTGATCGGGGGATGGGGCTTAGGACTGGGACTCAAGTACAATATGGTGGGCGGCATCTGGTGGGCCCTGGCGGTGGAGGCCATAGTAGGCTGGTTCTTGCTTTGGTCGATTTATGAGGATAAGGGGATTGAACAGAAGAAGGATCAAACCGAAGAAGAAGACTCCTGATGAAGTGTTGTGCATATATCACAAGATCTAGACAGCATGGTCTGTTGCGATCTTATGAGTTTACAAGATACGCATACGATAGAGCATTGGATACCATTTAATTCAGTCAATATAATCTCAGGTCATTAAGTTCGTTAACTTTATCTGGGCAAGGAGTCGGTATGGCTCTTCGTTGCCCAGCTATACTTAGCATTTGTTTACTGGGATACATCCTGGTATCATTACCTTCCAATTTCAGACAGCCAGCAGTAACAATTTAAGCGCCAGCAGGAGTTATAAAAGCCTTGATCGCCTGTTTAGCATCGCCATTGTTGGATTTCAACAGCTCTGTTGCCTTGACCTTCGTTAGATCCAACTGGTCGACCTGTAACCATTGTTACATGTCAGACTATCCGGCACAGTTGGGAAAGGGAGTCTAATAGCAAACGCACCAAGAGGCTAATATCTTCCGAGGTGACTTTCACGGCTTTCTTCCTTACTACCTCTGCCTCCTTCTGCGGCCCAGTCGTCTTCTTGCCGACATCCTGCCCCGCAACGATCTCCAACCGGCTCATCGCCTTCCCTAGTGCCTCCTGGTCCGCGGATGAAGGCGGCTTGGTGCCTGAGTCCGCACCGATCTCATTCGTGTTCAGAGAGGAAAGGGCAGCGGCAGCTTTGCGGTCTTCCGCGTTTGCGGGGCGATGCTGGTCGACGGCGTCAGGGTCAGAGTGGGCAGAGGGGATGGAGTCCGACATGGTCAGTAAGCTTAAGTAAGAAGGTTTAGTCAAGTTAAGAAAGAGCTTATAGCAAGCCTGGGGTAGATTGTGGGGCCAGGATCTGCAGGAGCTTGTCCTTGTCGTTGATGGAGGTTGAATGATTGATAACGGAGGAATGACCCGATAAGCCAGCGGTAACCCTTTGCCTGCCCGATCAGGACTAGTGGCGTAGTGTGACTCAGGCCGCGAATAACCGGCAGTTTTTTCCCTCAATTGTGGTGTAACAAAATACAAATTCCTGCCAAGTTGAAGGCCATCTGGCACGTACGTCGGTCGATTCGTTGATTTTCCTACGGTTTATCAGTCTAAACCCTCTTTCTGGTAGCCATCGAATCATCAGGTAGCCGTCGATCCTTAGACTCCACATCATGGACCCTTGGACTCCAAGCTGTGCGTGCCCCGGATATGCCCTTTTCCCCGCCATAGAGCGTATAGCCGCCCTGGATGCTGACAGTGGACTCCCCACTAGCCTGGGCTTCGAAACCCATCAAACAGGATGTCCCTTACAGTGATGCCAAAGGTGTTCAGGCAGCTCTGGACAAGTTACAGAAATTGCCTCCTTTGGTCACCACACAAGAGGTATGCCCTTCATTCTCCACCCCGCATACTAGTACGATGGAGGATGCTGACTCAATTGATAGATCACCAACTTGAAGAAGAACTTGAAAAATGTAGCACTGGGAAAGGCCTTCGTACTCCAAGGAGGTACGGATTGTCCATTCACTGGTTCTACGAGTTTCGATCGCTGACCCATTAGTAGGAGATTGCGCGGAGCTGTTTGACTACTGTAATCAAGACATGATCGAGGCTAAAGTGAAGCTGCTTCTGCAAATGAGCTTAGTCTTGATTTGGGGTATATTTTCCGTCAATCTGTCCTATACCGATACTAACTTTTACAGGTGCCAATAAGCCAGTCGTCCGTATTGCGCGGATAGCAGGGCAATTTGCCAAGTGAGTTCTCATCTTTGGCTGAGTACATCAGACAGACAAACCGTCTAACGTTATCAGGCCGCGGTCGAGCCCCATGGAAGTTGTTAACGGCGTTGAGATGCCCTCATTTCGTGGAGACAATATCAATGGCTTTGACGCCACACTGGAGTCCCGCACCCCAGACCCATCGCGGTTGGTCTCCGCATACTTCCACTCCGCCGCCACACTCAACTACATGCGCGCATCATTAACCTCTGGTCTGGCTGATCTCCACTCCCCACTGGACTGGGGACTCGGCCATGTCATCACACCGACCATCAAGGAGAAATACGAGCGCATCGTCAACAGGGTCAAGGACGCCCTGCGGTTCATGCAGACCGTGGGGATCGACACTGACCGTGGTGTAGAAACCGTTGATATCTACACAAGTCACGAAGGTCTTCTACTTGAATACGAGCAGAGTCTAACCCGCCTTCTGAAAAACCCAGCCACTGAAACTACCCACCCTGCACAAGCCCCCGGGGCAACAACAGCCCCTGCACCCCCGCAAAGCTACTTTGCTACATCCGCCCACTTCCTCTGGATCGGAGACCGCACCCGTCAACTCGACGGCGCACATATCGAGTTCTTCCGCGGCATCGCCAACCCTATCGGCATCAAGATTGGCCCCAGCATGACCCCAGACGAACTCATGCGCATCCTCGACGTCGTGAACCCCACTCGCGAGATCGGCAAAGTTACTCTTATCTCCCGCTATGGTGCGCAGAAGATCGCCCAGCATCTCCCCGGCCACATCGCCGCCGTTCAGGCCTCTGGTCACCTGCCCGTCTGGCAGTGCGATCCCATGCACGGCAACACCCAGTCTACGCCCTCTGGCGTCAAGACTCGCCATTTCACCGACATCCTCTCTGAGCTGCGTCAAGCTTTGGAAATCCACAAGGCGGCTGGCTCGTTCCTTGGGGGTATGCATCTTGAGCTGACCGGAGAGGCGGTCACGGAATGTGTTGGTGGTGCTGGCGGTTTGACCGAGGAGAACCTGAGTGAGCGGTACACGACGTTCTGTGATCCCCGGTTGAACGAGAAGCAGGCATTGGAGTTGGCTTTCTTAGTGGCTGGATTTTACCGCGAGATGGATGAAGAGACGAATTCGATCTAACGAGGAATATGGGCACTATATCTCGGGTTTTTCTTTTCCTTTCTACAATTACTTGGAATATAAAAGCATGAAAGCATGACATAATGACCATCGAAATACAGAGTGTCATACCATCTGACCCAAGAATACCCACAATAGTAAACTGAACAACATATGGACATAATCAAATATCAAGGCTCAATCAAACCCCACAAACCACTCCATAGCACTATCAATAAGCCCACGCACATCCCGATCCAACTCAGAACCCACAGCGTCCTGGGCCACATTGTTCAAAAAATTGAGCAAAGCCTGCGACATCAGATGCTCGAAATCACCGATGTTCATCTCGATTGACACCCAGTGAACCTTCTTCTTCTTTTTCTCTTTCTTTCTCTCACCCTCACCTTCCTTGTCCTCCTCTTTAACTGCTTCACCACTCTGGTCTTCAACTTGACCGTCAGTCTCCATCTCCCCCTCATCCACATCCTTACCACCTTCCTCCCTCTTATCTCCCTCACTCTCACAATCATGAACCTCAACCCTCCCCAGGACCCTAACCCTCCACCCAACCCCCTCCCTCAAAAAACACTCCACCCCACCCCCCCTAATCCCCGCAAGTAACACATCAACAAGATAACCCCCCTCACACTTGTAATTAACCCAACCCCGAGTCCAACACACAGGATAAAAACCCCTCAACCTCTTCCCGTCCTTATCTCCATACCTCCCCAGCCCAAAGACATCCCTCACATCGCCCAGAAGACTCATATCGAAGTCCTGGTCCTCAAGGAAAGATGTATATCGTTCGAAAGGATAGAGGAGACAGTTCAGGGCGAGGGTTGTTAGGCGGTGGGTGAGGTAGAATTGGACGGTGGTTTTGGGGGGGGGTAGGTTGGGAGGCAGGTTGAGAGGTCGTTGAGGAGGTTGGGTTGGGTTTGGGTTGAGGGGAGGAGGTAGGCTGTTAGGTTTGGGTCAGGGTTGTCGTTGTGAGGTTTGAGGGGAGTTGCGGATATCTTGATGGCATTTTGGAGGTTTCTTGGTTTTGGAGGATTTGAGATATGGTGGTTTGAGGATGAGTTTGGAGGTGGATTTGGAAGATCTGGGTTTGGGGATGGGTTGGAGACTGTTTATATAGGGTTGAATTGGGGTGAAGTGAATGATTGTAGTGTAGCGCTATAGTGTAGTATTGTGCTCTTCTGTGCTGGGTTCGTGCTTTGATAATTGTGTGCATATAATGTTGGCACTGCGGCTATCCTGTGTGGCCTGGGATGGTCCGTGATGACGGCAACTTACAAAGAACAAACTGAACAATAAAATCTCCAATTGATGTCTGTACAATACAAAATTCAACTGCTAAGGGGTATGATTGTGAAACAGAACAAACAACTTAATCCAGATCCAAACCAATGCACGAAACACCAAAGAAGTTAAACAAACAATTATCGCACCAATGGGCTCCCGATCTTGGGTTTAAAAGCAAGACTCTTCCGTCTGGCTGCCTCTAATTTCACCCGCAGCTTCGGTGACTGCTCCTCACTTGGCCCCGAGTTGGAGAAAAGTCCCTGTCGGAGCTGCTTTGGTGGACAGGTCTGCTGTACAAGTTTCGACCGTTGAGACAGGAAGAAGGGGGTTGCTGGGGACATGCCAACGGAGTCCATGTTGAAGGTGAAAGCAGGAGTTTTGGGTGTTTGGAAATATCTCGGGTCTATTCCCGGATAGCCGGCTTCGGATTTCTTACTCCTCTTGGGGGTTGAAGGGGCATCGCGGGTAGTGGACGTGGTCGACCGCGCGAAATCGGCAGCGCCCACACCAGATCGTCTGCTCCCTGCATCGGCCTTGACAAGGGTTCCGTTGACATTGCTCAGTGCGCGGGGCTCCATGCTCTTTCTGCGCTTGGCTCCTCCACGCGGAATAATCGAGCTGTCGACGGCATAGTGAGCCTCCTCAAGCCACTTGTTTTCTCTTTCGCAATCCAAGACCCAGCCAACACCTACGCACTTGACTAGACCCGCGGCTTGCCTGACCTTCTCCATAGTCCGCACACCGCCATCCTTATAGACAACGTGAGTTATGCCAACTTTGCCTTCCCTGGTCTCCGTCTGTTCATCGGGAGACACACTCGAGCGGGGATTCCAGCACCAGTTCTTAACACATCTGGCACCCATCTGCTGCAAAAGCTCCACGAAGATCCCACTAGCATCTTCTCCTTCGGTCGTATGCACGTCCACGTACACGACAGCTCCTTGCAAGGCTCCGGTGGGAGTCGGCTGGTGGATGCTGCTACGCCTGCGAGGGGACTTGGCAGGGCTGGGAGAACGCGAAGGCGCCCTTTTCCGTTCAGCCTCTTGTGTCGTTTCCCGTGCCCTGGAGCTGCTTCGGAATCGGCTAGGCTGCAGTTGTGGCATTGTACTATACGATAGCCTTGGTGCCTTGCGAGGGGGGAGAGAATCAGTATCCTCTTGGAGAGCGAGGATAGATTTGCGAAGTCGAGGAGAGGAGCGAGTGGGTGATGTGATGGAAAGAGAGCGACCTCTCTTACGGGACACCTTCAAAGGGGATACTTCCCCTTCCGGCTTCAGGGGGACCTTCGAAACCGTGTGGAATGTCTGCAAGGGGCTGGTCTTGCCCCGCACTGGCGTGGCCGGTGCGGGAAGCTGAACTTCATGATTTTCTTTCTCATCATCCAACACTTCTTGGATGGACGCAGCTGGACGCAGTGGGCTCTCGTAAACAATCGAAACTTGCGTATCCTCAGGAGCATCGGTCTGTTTGTTTTCCACAGTGTCCTCATCGCTAAATATCTCGAACATAGGCAATCCGGGAGACTTCTCCAGATCCTCAAAAGCACAGCGACCCATTTCTGGCGACACAATCTCATACTCGTCCTCGGTGGCCGCAAGTTCTTCATCTGGCTGGGGTTCATCAACCACTGGGGATTGTGGCTTGGCCGAGAGATCGGGGTAAGACACATCTTCTTGAGCAGTATTGACATTGCTAGGGCCGCTCAGATTGCCCGAAAGGGAGAAGATGCCTCGGCGTCCAGAGCGCCTCTGCTCAGTCTTCTGGGGGCTACTCGCCTTCCACTCGCTGAGTTGCTCGGCCAACAGGGTGAAGCGAGGACGTTGACGCCTTTCCTTCTCCGGACCAGAAGGATGATTTTGGGGCTGAGGAGAGGGCTGAGCATCTGGGACGGGGAGATCCGTCGTAGTCGTGTTATCAGCGCCATCCAAGTTCATAGTTTCCACTGCCGTGTCACGGTACTCATCAGCGAAACGAGGAGGCGCAAACGAGGCGAAATACTGTGGAACGAAATAGAAATAGTGTGGAAGCTGGGGAGTCGGTGGTTCTTCAATCTCGTAAGGAGCATATACCTCAGGGGTGATTGCGCGTGGTTGAGGAGTCGGTTCCGGTGTTTCTCTAGGCATCTGTTCAGAAGGCTGTCGAGGCGTCTGTTCAGGAACTTGTTCAGGCATCTGTTCAGGAGTTTGCTCAGGAGTGTGTCTCGTCACTTGTATAGGTGTTTGTCTAGGACTCTGTGCAGATGCCGGTCTAGGTGTCCGTTCAGACACTCTTCTAGATGTCCGTCGTGGGGTCCCTCGAGGGGTACGGCGAGGCGTTTGTCTGAGTGTTCTACCAGGAGTACCAAATGCGACAAGCGTAGCCTCTTCCTCATCGAACTCGTAATCATCGAGCATATCGACCTCTTCTTCGTCATACTCCAAGTTAGGGCCAACGCTTTGATCACCCGCAACTTCCAGAGTCTCAGCACGATCATCTGTTTCTTCATTGCGAGGCATTTCAGAGGCGCCGGAAGGATCTTCAGTGAAGACGTCTTCAAGCCCCTCGAGCATACTTTCGCGACTTGCGAACTCTACCGGTTCCTGCAGCTCGTCGTTCTGTAAATCATCCTCAGATTCGTAGTTTTCTTCCTCATAATCGTCACCCTGTTGATTTTCAAGGGTGGCGATATCCTCCTCCACATCCCGCGCCACCGAAATTCTATCCTCGGCAGTATCGTGCTCATCCTCAATCTCAGTATCAACTAGGCTCTCCACATACTTAGTAGGCTTATAGTCACCCTGCTCCGCGACCTCAAGACAAATTGTGTATTCATCAAGGATCTCTGGCACATACGCTTCGAGGCGTTCCTCAAAGTCGTCCTGCTCGAAATCATCCTCCATGAGGATATTTTCGACAATCTCATTTTGGCCTTCAAAAAGCTCATAGACGCCCATGTCGGCCTCATCGCTCTCAGCGGTGCTCTCACGATCCATGTCAACAGCATCCAGAGGCTCTTCTAGACCGTCGTTGATATGCTCCATGTCTTCTTCGTGCTCACTTGCTGTGTCTCCGTGGCTCATGCCAAAATCTTCCACAGCATCTTCGTGAGCTTCGTCAGTATGTTCCAAGTTTGGTCCATGGCTCTCATCCTCCATCTGAGACTGCGGGGTACTTGAAAGGTCGTTGGATTCCTCAATAAATTCAGGCTCGGCTTCAGGTTCTGGCGTCTCAGCATCGTGTCCGCTCGCCAGGGCCTCCGTGACGAGGTCATCAACCGGCATTTCCAAGGTCTCTTCCGAGTCATACCGTTGGTAGGAAGTTTCAGCAGCCTTAGGGGAAGGTATCTCCAACTCTTTCCCCCGGTTGGAATCAGACTGCACATTCTCAGTCATTAGGGATCTCGAGAAAAGCAAAGAACTTTTAAACGGAGAGGCAACCTTCTTCGCAGGACTCTGGAGCAAACTGCGTTTCAAAGGCGTTGACGATTCCTGTAAGGACGGCTGTGACAAAAACGAGGCTCCAAAAAGTCCCTTCTTAGGTGACGACTTAAGCGGGGAGTTCTGCCCT
Source organism: Aspergillus sergii (assembly GCA_009193525.1). Taxonomy (NCBI): domain Eukaryota; kingdom Fungi; phylum Ascomycota; class Eurotiomycetes; order Eurotiales; family Aspergillaceae; genus Aspergillus; species Aspergillus sergii. The sequence continues at coordinate 35,154 of ML741872.1, read as the reverse complement.
GGTGTGAAGTTCGGCTGGGAAAGCGGCCTTAGATCATCGAAACCGAGATTACCACGTCTCGGTGTCTCCAAGTTTGCCTTCCTTGCCGACGACTTTAGTGGCGAGTTGTCTGTGGGTGTAAAGCTAGGCTGAGCAATAGACTTTGGATTCTCTGGCAAAGCAAGACCGCGCCGTGGTGTCTCTCTGACGCTGTAACTAAATGGAGAAGGAGGAGGTCGGCGAGCAGGGCTAGACAAGAAAGCTGCATCGCTGAAATCGACAGACTTCGGTGGTTGAAGAGTAGGCTGTCCGTTCTCGTCGACAGTTTTGGGAGGTTGGCTAGAAGTGAAATTGATTCGTTTCACTGGGGAGTTGAGTCCGGTTTGTTCTGATCCGTGTTTGTTGGGGGAGTCGACGTGTAGTTTAATCTGGTCCTTGGTGGTGCTTAATTCATCATCCTCACCGTCAGAGCTAGCGTACGAGGAGATTCCCTTTGCGACTTGTGTTGCCTTCTTAGGAGAAAGAGGCTTGGAGGCACCTTTTTTGGTCGTCGCGGGCTTGCGGCCTCTACCAGGAGTACCCTTTCGAGAAGGCTTCGCAGCAAGGCCAGCTGGACGTTCAGCTGGCCGCCTTCTCCCTGCAGGCGGTGGAGGTGATGGTTCGCTGAAGTCGTCTGAGTCCGACATATCCTTAAAGGTCACCGTCTTCTTCTTCGCTGGGCCTCGCAAAAGATTCGATCTCATGAGTGTAGAATTAGTGGTTATCGTCAGCTCCTTAGGCCCTTGGGACGATTTATCATCAGCATCTATGGCGCGGGCCTTCTTGTGAGCATCAGCAGAAGCAGTGGTCGACTTCGCATTCGTCGACCCTTTAGGTCTACCTCTCTGCTTCGGAGCAGCAGTCGCGGACTCTGTCTCAGTCGCCGGCTTTGTCCTCGGTCTTCCGGCCCGCTTCTTCTGTCCATGTGCGTGTGTTTCGCCGTCCTCGTTCTCATTCATGGTCCCTGACTTAGTAGATGTAGTAGTGGCGGGTTTCCTACCACGACCCGCAGTAGCAGTAGTCGATCCAGCGGGCCTGCCTCTGGCTTTGGTTGTCGAAGATTTCTCCGTCGTATTCATTACTCCCAGTTCATCATCAGTATCTTCATCCGTGTCATCGTCAGCTGATTTACTCATAGACGATAGATTTGTCCGGGCGGCCCGCTTTCTTCCCTCCGTAGCTGAAGTGGGTGCCTTTGCTTTCGTCGTCTTCGCAGCAGGCTTAGCCCCGGCCCTGCTAGTGGTAGTAGTAGTTCGTTTCACCGTACGCGTCGCGCGTGGAGGCGACGCCGCCGGAATAACCGCAGCTCGAGCCATTGTGTAGCTGTATATCAACCAATCCGTCGGCGGCAAACAAGTCGTAAATCGGCCTGGCGATGTTTATTTGGCGTGGCGGGGAACAAAAACAAAAATTAATTACACACCGCAATACTCATTGTGCGCCTGGTCGAGGTGCTATCAGCCACAATTGTTGACCCTCGAAAAGAAACCTTCAAAGCATGTGCAGGGTCGGCAAAAGTAGGAGAATTGAAGGTGTGTGTTGTCGTTGGCTTATGGCGGGTTGGGTTGGCGCCGATCGTTTAGTCTAAGTGGGCGTTTGTCATGGGTTGCTTGTTTGGGCCATGGCGTCTGTTTCTCTGGCAACCGACTGGACCCACATGGGGCACGTGAGTGCGACTGTGTTGCATCATCTGCGAGTTTAACTTGGTTACACTTCAATTATTATGATAGTTTAATTTGATTAGGTACATTCACTGTAGGCCAGATATATAGAAAACAGTGTGTAATACTGCCATTACTTGACCGTACCGTAGGTCCCAATTTTATGCAGTTTGGAAGCCTCCACAAACACACCACAATTGGGTAATCCAGAAATATATTCAAAAAGAACTGTGCCAAGGCCTGAGAGATGTAACTTAGAGATACAATCAAGCCAAAAGGTCCAGGAGGAAGAAAATGAACAGAAGCAAAAAAAAAAAAAAAATGTCAGGATATATCGCAATATATATGAAAGTAGTTCCTGGGAAGAGAAAAGAAAACCATATCCAACAGAATTGCTCCAGTCTCACAGCAAGGTGAAAAGAGCAGCACTGGCCGCTGCCATGGTGGTGATGACAGCTGGGGACAGAGCGGAACCAGCACTATCCTCCAACAGCGTGACGGGCTCATAGTCGGCAGGGTTGGTAGTGTTCGTAGTGCCATCCCAGCAGTACTTCTGGAAGCACTGGGTGCAGGCATCCGGAACCTGGGTGTTTGTGCGCTCGAAAGATCGACTCAGAATAGCACAAGCGACGCAGGTCGTCCAGTTACCATCACGAGTGCTGTTACCCATGGTCACCACATCGTATCCGTTGCGGATGGTGTCGTCTCGCTCAGAGATTTCATAGCTTGGCTGGAAGGTTGACCAGTTCGAGTAAGACACGTATGGATAGTTCGGAAGGTAGACAACCAAAGGCGTAGGGCCTGTGGTGTTCGTACTGTTGCATCCGAAGAACGTTGGCCGCGTATTCAAGCCATTGTTGACAAAGGTATTCTGGTCAGGGATCGCGGGGAATGAGGTTCCGTTAGCGATGCCGGTGGAGTTCAGGCTACGCTCGTAAGTGGCAACGAGAGCCGTGCCGTTGGGCCAAGAATAAGTCGTGTCGGCGGAGGAGTCAACAGCAAAAATAACATCTACATGACGCTCTGGCTGGATCAAAGGATGCAGAGGAATGTTCTGAAGATCCTCACCACCGTCCACCATATCGAGTTCCTGTTGATGGGCTGCTGGGGAGCTCTCATTGGCCCAGTTGTAGAACGGATTGGGTGCATAGACAGCAATGTCCTCATCATCTTCACCAATCTTTGCCAAGATGTCCGTGAATGCCGTCTTCAGGAAATCAGGAAGTGAAGTTGAGTTAACCTGCAGGAAGAACTGGTTGAACAAACTTGACGAAGTGCCCATTACAAAGCCGGCATTGTCGAATCCGCGTACACAGGTCTCGTTGTTGGGGATAGAGCCACCGTCGAATTTAGAGCCCACGTATTCAAGGGGCACAAACCCGTAAACTGTTGGATCAAAGGTACCAAACTCCCAAGGGTTAAACTCATAGACAGTAGCATTGCTGCTGACCACGAGCTCATTGGGATACCGACCGTCAGCAACAAGGAGAGGCATTGGCATCTCCGCCTGCTTGAATGTATCGGTTAGGGCAATGGATGACCAAGTATAGCTCGGACCGCCGTCGGTAGCATTGATCAATTGGTAAGAGAGGGCACGACCCCTAACGCCTATTAGTGCTGCTCGCATCCACGAGGTATTCCATTACGTACCAATAATCGGTGATAGAGGTTTCGTATCCCGCATCCTTCTTGTCTTGCACTGCATCGTAGACGTGCTTGTAGTAAGTCGCGGAATCCAGAATCTGAATGCTATCGCCATCAGGGCCCTCAAAAATCGAGTTTTGAAACTGCCAGACAGCACCATCCTCATAGGTCTGCAGATCTGAAATGGTGGTGAAATTGTTGATATAGATCGACCCCACCAGCCATCCACCACCACTCAGACCAGCCAGATACGTTGCCGACTGTAGCAGACCACCCAACTGTCCCGTGGCCGTCGAGTTCTCCGTTCGGCTATCAAACGCTTTGATCGCTCCGGCACCGTTCATCAGGGCGCGATAACCTCCACCAGACACCGCAATACCGATATTGGGAAGATTGGAAGTGTTACTCGAGTGGTTATCGAGATATTGGACAGCATCAAAGTCCTTAATCGTGACATGGTTGAAGAAATCTTTCATGGCAGACTGAGTCTTCTCCCGTCGGGTTTTCAACCACGAGGTCTCATTGCTCGAGAGCCCGGATGATGCGCTACGCACCGTCGGGCGATTCGCAGGACAACTGACGTTGGACGGTACATATCCATCGGGAGCATTTGGCAATGCACGTTCCAACACAGTTCTATCAATCCGCTCGATCCTTTCTCCATGAGGGCCTGGGGCCGCTGTCACGCCTACGGACCATCAGCGATGTCAGAATAGGTTAAAAGCGCGACGATCGTAGGAAACCGGGAACCACAATAAGAGTGATCAATAAACTTACCAGACAGCAACCCGGCTAAAGCAATTGCAGCTGTTGTGGGTTTCATACTGACCTGAAGTGGTCGCACACAGTTCTACGTGAGAGCGACACGTTTTTTATTCGAGCAATGTCGAAGGAGTTGCTCGGAGACTTGGCCAAATTTTAGGAGACGCAGTGGTCACTCCTTTCTTTTACTAGGGGTGTTCTTAGGAACCGGGACTCGGAAGCTTGGCCAAGCACACCAGGGTCTTGGTGCGATCGCAACTAGTGTTTTGAGTGATCTGACTGGAGGACCATGAATTTGATTTGATCGGTTAGGGGCTGGGGAGCCCGAACCGAGGAATGGATTTCATCATATTCGATCCATGATGTCAAAAGGATGGCCTAAGTCCGGCTCTTCCGCAATGGTGGCTGACTGTGGGCGATCGACAACTATTATTGATCAATGGGCTTTCTTTTGAGTAGCGTGACTATCAATCAGTTTACGTGTTAGGAAGATTCTCTCAGCTCTGCAATTGCTTCGCTTACCGATCGGATTCCTTCTGAGCATATTCTTTTGTGCAGAATAGAAACGACAATAAACCCGATACAGATAGAAGAACATAAAATAGACAGTGCAGCGCAGTGCACCTGTCAGACCAGCATTATACGCATAACTCCATGAAGAAGTTCCCGATACGAGTGCGAGCAGAGTGGGTCAGTCGGAAATGAAGTGGAAAAGTCGAGGTGCAAGTGGAATGTAAGGCTTCCAGCTGTCCATCTCCACTCTCTGATAGGCCATCTTCAATCCAATAGACCGAACCCATGGATGCAGGCTGTGGCTATGCTCTCTTCCGATGAAAACTTTTTTCTCTGCATGAAAATTCTTCTGCATCTAAAAACAGGCAGCAAGATAAACCGGGTATGTTCCGCTTATTAAGACGTGTCTCCACTTCCTACAAATACTGTACATTGAATTGAAAAGTCACGTTACGATGGCTTGGCAAAAGCTTGACAACCTGCGGTGTAACAGAGGCTCTGGAATATACTCCGTACGGAGTGGAGTACTCATAAAGACAATACGTACCGCCAAAGTGCTACTTGATTTTCCCTATCTATACTTTCTCTCCCACGGACCTTTCCGCATCGAGAGACCGAATACATCGTATCTGCTTAATGATGAACAGAGAAAACCAAACCAAACCAATATACCGCTTACAATCGTCGTACTCTTTCTCTCTCAAAGATAGACAAATTGTAAACGTACAAGAGTGTGCAGGCACCAAGTACAGATAATTTGAACCAAGTTTGAAAGAATACATATGAATTTCACACTCCACTGAGGACATCATTTGATAGCTACAAAAGGGACTTACTCTGTACCCGACCTGGGGTCCCTAAGCTCACAATTATCCAGCAAGAGCACTAGCACCTGTGAGAGGGTCTGGGGTTGACGGATAATGCCCTGAAGTGCTCTGTTCTACCGACGGGGAATTCTGGCTTTGTGATAAACTAGCTATGAGCGAAGGAACATCTAGTTCCCCGTCATGATCCTCGCGCGCGCGAATCACCAACCCCAGGATTAATGCACCAACCATCCTCATATGGTCCTTCCTCTCTATGTCCCATGGACCATACTCATGCATCACCAGGAAAGGATCGCCGGTGTAGGGTCGTCCCTTGAGGTATCTCAAGTATTCCACACCGTACTCAGCAAAGGTTACATATATCTTATGTCGGTCTTCTGAAACGATGAAGCTCCTACGCTGCTGTCAATATAAACTCAGACAAGGTGGATAAAGGCAAAACTGACCGACTAGGAAGATCTTTCGGCGCGTGGCTCAGGCTGGTGATCCAAGCTACCATCTCAGCGCTCTCTTGCATTCGTATGCTTTTATCCGAGCTTCTCAATCCTGCCTTGACCTCCACTATTCCAATGACATTACCAGTCCTGTGGTCCTTCAGGTAGCCGTCTGTTCGGGCCTCAAAGGCTGCGCCCCCTGACTCGAATTTAAACCAAAATCTATGAGGCATCCACCTTAGAGAGCCCTCGAAGTGAAGAGACATTGCGTTCAAAAAAATTAAGAAGGGAAAAAACAACAATCTCTTCATCATCTGCACGTTCGAGGATTATGGACGCCTCCTTGGGGGTAGGGGAATATGGCGATATTTCCGTCGGCCGTGTTGTAGATTCTTCCGGCACCGACTGGATTACTGTGGACATTTGGGATCGACTTGACCGCCGGTTTCCACATATCAAATACACCTTTATCAGCAATGAATATGTTGATGACGAATTATTGAGCAGCGAGTTACTTTTGATTACCAGGCTTATGTGGCAACGGCGGATCAGGTCAATGACTCTCGATCATGACATCAATCCGGTGAGTCGCTTTCCCCCCATCGCTCTTACTGATGTTGTCTCCCTGTACAGCCAATTAACATCTACAGATCCTGGTGTTTTCTGTAATGGGCCCCCAACATGTCAGGATTCTGCAGGCTCATTTTGATGGCTCTGCCCTAATCATATTAAAGAGCAAACTATTCGACTTGAGAAACCGGAATGATGAAGCCACGGATTTATTGGGACAGTGGTATTGCAGTGATCTGGTTGAAAAGACACTGTGGAGCGAGACTGTCCGAACTGGAACTGTATGATCTACTGTACGGGGTCAGGAACGTATGAGCACCTTTTCAGGTGATTTTTTACGAGATTTCGGAGTAATAAGGGCAATGGGTACTCATAGCGTCATTATGGACTTGCACATAGTTTGGAATTGGCTAGGTGTTACTGATTTATCGGCGCAGAGATTGGCACTGGAAGTTTTCAGGTACATACCACTGTATATTAATGCTTAATTTGATTCCATATTATGTTTTATGGTATACATATTGCTGTAAAAAAGTCCAGGCCTAGATCAACTATACTACACCTCCTTCATATCACCACCATAATAGAACGCAAAGATCCAAGGCAAGCCCTGAAGCTCTAAAACTACGCCCTTGGACTATGTTAACCATGAATAGAGTAGTATCTCATTATGCTAAGCCAAACTGAGGATCATTTGTCTTGCTATCCATAATGGCAGCCCTACTACCCATTCCCACCAAATCCCTCAATAGCCCTTGATACCTCCATTCGATATAAGACAGTTATCTTCACAACTCCTGATACATAATATCCGTCCGCATAGTAAGCTTCGTCCCCCGAAACACCGAATCCCCAGCATGAAGCAAATCATTGTGCTGAAACACAAGCACCGAACCCGTTTTAGGAAAAACCCTCAAATGCCTCTCTTTCTCCTCATACCTCGGAAGAAAAGATGTAGCACCCCCAAGTAATTTCCCCCCAACATCCAAATTAACATCTCCCTCTCCCCTTTCTACCCTGGCCTGCTCTCTCCTCAACTCTTTAAGGTCCTGCTCCCCGTCCCCATTCAAATACAAATGAACGGTATAAAACGACTTCTCCTTGCGATCGGGGGTGGTATAGGACCCATCCCAATGCGGCCTGAAGTACTCCCCGCCTTCATACCTGAGAAACCGGAGTCGTTCATTCAATCTCGTTAACCCGTAGGCCTTATTCCGACCGGCGAGCCCGGTGACAAGGGGTCGGTTCTCCAGTCGATCGATCTCAAATTCTCGAAGAAAGGGCATCAATCGGTTTAGTAGCTTGTCGGCTAGGTCGGGTGTATCCCAGATAATACGGCCGCAGTTGCGGGTATCTGTTGCGAGTTTTTGTTTCCCGTTACCCACGTTTATCATGGCGCGCTCCCAGACCGGGGTCGGGGACTGGGGAGTTAGGGTTGTTGCCTCCGCGAGACGGATTAGTTCGTTGCATTCTTCTTCTGTGAGGATGTTGTCTATTACTGCTGCGAAGCGGTTTTTGTACTCGGGGAGTGGTGGGTTGGAGGTTGTGAAGTCGATTTTGCGGCACCTGGCTCCCAGAGGTGCTTTTAGGGTGAGGAAGTTGGGGTTTAATTTGGGGCTCATGGTTGGGAATGTGTGATGTGATATAATGTAGTGTGGTGAATCGGATATGTTGTTAGGGTGTTGGTTTGGATGTTGTATTTATAGTGGCTTGGGGGCTGATGCCTAGTGCTCTTGTCTGCCTTACAGCTTCCTTGGGAGGCTGAGTCACAACATCGGTGTTGCCATGTCATCCGTCTTGTATGATGGTATGGCTGGTATAATGGATGCTTGTTATTGTATCATCATGTTTTCTAGTGCACTTATATCGTTAGAGTTTCCCGGAGTCCTTCAAACTCTGCACGATGAGTCATTCCCTAGATGATTATAATCCAAGTGATGAGTCCAGCTCATCCTCAGAATCTGCAAGGACATTCTGTGAAGTTCAGGATAATATATATTGTGTAAATTAGCTTTGTCGTCTATTTTGGTAAGGTAAGTTACCAACAGCATATATCCGACAAAGAGATAGAAAAAGTCAAGTCAAAGCTGCGTTATACAGTTCAAGTCTGAGACGCTACCGAACTCATTTGCCATACTCTGGTATGACGATATTTTCCAAGTGTTTCATTTATTACTTATTACTCAGTACCCCAGAGCTAACCAGTCATACCCGAATTTCAGGAATCTTAAGGCGAATAGCCCACTTCAGTCGTGAAATCCAGATGAAACACATGTATAGCTGTACTGTTTCCATATTATCGCATTGTGACTGTCTTTTCAATGAGTCGATGGCTGTATCTCAAGCTTGGAACGACAGTTCCATATCAACCATTACTTTAGAGGCGTAAGTAGGCATATGAGCTAACATGGGAGCTTCAATATGTTTTCTCAAAGGATTGAGAGAACAGTGATTGAACGTGTTGGGCTTCCTCAGTCTAAATAGGCTCAATCAAGTTCAGCAGCTGCCAATCGCAGAAGGTAGCTTCCATTTCTTATTCTTTTTTCGCATTATAGTTATATTATAAGTAGGAATTAGGGCTTTGAACCACCATCGTACGACCTGACAAGAAGAGGGTTCAACCCAGGCCTCGAGACGAGGCCAAAAAAGCCTAACCGGGCCTGGCCAGACAGTTCTAAAAACTCGCGTAAACGCTGCGCTTAACTTCATTAGCTATATCAAGGAATACCCCGTATCATACGTGGGGTTCCTGACGATCGGAGTTCCCCCGGGTCAGAAACTTGAGACGAGTCGTGGAGACTTCTAGAAAGCAGGGTACGCGTATCTGAGGTCTGAGCGGAAAGCGGGGTAAATATTTGAACATTAGGAAACTGGGGTCAAAGTGTATTGGAAGATGTATTATCTGCATGGGCGGGATTGAGACTGAGTGTTGATGGACAGCCTAGTGAGGCCATTGTAGTATGCCGCACGGAAGATGGAGTATGGGGGCCACGTCAACAACTGGTTATATTATAAGGGTACTTTCGTTCGGCGGTAGATTATCTGTGTGTGCGAGACAGTTGAGATTCACCGTACTCTAGAAGCATCTTCAGTCTGACCGCGTGTGTGTATACTGTACCTACTAAGTGTTTGAGCAAGTGGGAAGTGGACCAAATCTCTGCTGGTCACACGGGCAGGACTGGGCTTATTACAGTTAGGCTCAAAAATCGAGACCGGTCTCTGTACGGGGAACAGGAATGGCCGAAGCACAGACCACACTTGATGGGATTCTGGAACCTGGGGTCGTATACAGGGAAGTCGGCGTTATGTAATTTCATATTCTCCTCAAGGGATCGGTCCGACAGGATCGGACGACCCGGATCACTTAGAGTGGTCCACTGAAATGTTATGTCTTCTAGATTGACCTTCGAACAAAAGGGTAGGTATGAAGACACAGAAGAAACTAAGACTATCGGGTGAATTCTGGAGCCACATGTTTATTTTATTTAGCTTAGCTTGCTCCTCTGAAGATAAGAAAATTCTAAGATGGCTGATCCCTGGTGAAATTCAACTAATGGGATACGGTCCTCCAGGCCCGTTGTGAACTGCGGCCATTATTGGACAATTCCATACAAAATAAACTCCAATTGTCAAATAATCTACTAGAACTTTTCTATCAATAGTACAAAGTATAAGATGCTCACGGGGACAGGCACAGACGATAGCAAGGGTTCAGTTTTGGTTCTGGATCTGGAGTACCGAAAAACTGGGGTTGTCATTTCCAGTGCACTACAATTCCCCGGAAGTTCCCAAAAGGGTAAGTAGCTTCCCACTGAGGACACTTCATCAATACTGAGAGTTGTGTTCCATCGCCTCCGGAAGGGGAGCCTTAGCGATGCGCCACACTCAACTTACCAAAACTCTGATGGTCACACGGTACCTTCCCGGATCCATCTCGGTTGGCCGAACTGATAAATCAATCTCCTTTATCATCATTGCTAATAATAATATTCCTGGGTATGATGTTGACTATGTCTATGTTTCTATGTGTGAATGTCATATGATATGGCCTAAATTTAGACCACTCTTTTGGTCTAGTATGTGTTGTGTACACAGTCCCAATACCATCAACCTTTTTTCTTGTGAACGATCGGGTCCATAGTGAAAACTAGTATCGTTATGGACAACTGCATCAGATCTCGGTTGCAATTACAGAGCCTCAGGGTGTTTGATAAGCCAAAGATCAGGGATAGAAAAATTAGACTAGAAACATCTAAGAAAATGCAAAGTGGCCAATAAGGATGACGCTCGTGACATAGCTAGAGGTACTCCGTACTGCAATAAGACCAGGGACGTGAATAGTATCATCCTGTACATGGCAAATTCGAAGAGTTTCCAAGCTAGTAATAGTTGTGATTGGTACCAGAAATCTCAGTGTATCCCAGGGAATCTAGGGATCACTCAGGATATCATGAACTGATGTGGAATTGGCCAGGGCCATCTTCTGCATCTTGCAAGCTGCGTGTTTGATGAGTGCCGATAAGGGATCAATCCTACTGTCATACTCGATCGGCACCTTGACGGTAAGATTGGCAATGGAAACTAGGGTGATCTCCGAGATGCCCTGTGACCATATCCTTAGACGCGCGGGCTGGTTGATGAATGTTCTAGAGAGTGAATTGTTTTTCCAGAACAAAAGTAAATGGCCCCGTAACCTGTTCCGACACCTCTTCCCCAGTGTTCTCGACCGCTTGCTTACCGACTCCTTGGGGACTGCCCACCTCCAAAGCCTGCCTTAAGCTTCTTCCGTCCGCCGAGCCGGTTTGCCCCAGCCGGGTTGCCCAAACAAGCAAACCGAGTCCGCCACTAATAATCGCAAACTTCCACAGCCATGATCCGTACCCTGTGGTATCTAGTACTTGAATTTTATTTTATTTAATTTTTCAGTGGTACTATTGTATTCCCGGCGCAAGATAGCGTGGTTGTGATAAGTGATCCTCGTAGGGCATCTGGTTAACTATGATATCAAATTGTAGTCATCAGCCCGTCATGCTCGCGAGAACACCTGAACATCCACGTTAACAAAGTTGACCTTGATTTACTTTGGGCAGCCTCTTATTTCGAATTACGTATCTGAGCTCATTACTAGATAGCATTTTGATGGGTTTGTTTGGGGATCATGACGATCGTAGGTTGTGTATTAGTGCTGAAGGTATCGCCCCCGTCCAGGGTATCAATGCCTCCATGCAGGATTAAGGTAGGAATATCAATTTCATAGTAAAACGTGGTGATCAACATTCCCCTTTCTTGCCACGAAGAAAGACCAAGTGACCACTGATGGTGGGCCGAAGGTCTTCAGCGTCCATGCATTTCCCCCGGGTCTGGACCGAACCCACCATTCATGGGCTCCCTCGCAGCCTTCCTAATTTGGTACCTTACCAACTTTTTGTCTGCTCACATGAGGCCTCATGACTCTCCCGGACCCAGAGTCATTCTTTCCCCTAGCAGTCTCCAATGCCCATCGTGAAGTATATAAGTATGACATTCCTCGACGTGTTGAGGTGACTGATTAGACATCATCAATTGAATCTCTCCTCTACTCACTGCGCTTCATTTCTCTACCAACTTCAAAGTGAAAAGAGACTTTCAAATCATTCTCACAATCTCACCACCTGAGCTTTACGCTTAATTACAGTTGATCCTACCTTTCTCGTTAGATACATATCTCCCTCAATACGTATCCTCAAACAGCACAATGTCTGTCTCCATTGAAACCCACGACATTGCCCCCGCCGCTCTTACCACACAGGCGGCCCCTTGCCTCGGATTTAAGAACAGAATGCCCGAGTTCAGCTTGGCTGGAAAGGTCGTCTGTGTTTCTGGTGCTGCCCGTGGTCTTGGTCTAACTCAGGCTGAAGCGCTTTTGGAGGCCGGGGCCAAGGTATATGCTTTGGACCGCCTGGAGGAACCCGTAAGTGATCCCTTTTAAGTTACCCATAAATATATCGAGAAGTCTGATTTTTTATCTGGGATAGTCCCCTGAATTCTTCGAAATTCAAAAGCGTGCCAAGGAAGAGCTGGGAACGGAGCTGCAATACCGTCGCATTGATGTCCGTGACACCGAACTTCTCGACAGTACTATCGAAGCCATCGCCGATTCCGAGGGCCGCTTGGATGGCTTGGTTGCTGCGGCAGGCATTCAACAGGAAACTCCAGCCCTCGAGTATACGGCCCAGGACGCCAACACAATGTTCGAAGTCAACGTCACCGGTGTGTTCATGACTTCCAAGGCCGTTGCTAAGCAAATGATTCGCTTCGGCAATGGAGGTAGCATCGCACTAATTGCGAGTATGAGTGGTACTATTGCCAATCGGGTACGTTCTCATCTTACCTGTGATTTGGCTTCAATAAGAATTTCCCCGCCTTGCTGTGTCTTTACGAGCCTCGGGTTTCACGAAACTTGTCCCGCTCACGCCACTCCGGCTTCCTCTTCATGTCATTGGTTGCTACCCTACATTGAAGTTACTGACTGGTCTGCCTCTTAGGGTCTTATCTGCCCTGCTTACAACGCTAGCAAGGCTGCAGTGATTCAACTTGCCCGTAACCTCGCCATGGAGTGGGGCCCGTACAACATTCGAGTCAACACCATCTCGCCCGGCTACATTGTTACTGCCATGGTTGAGAAGCTCTTCGTCGAGTTTCCTGAGCGTCGGGAAGAATGGCCCAAGCATAACATGCTGGGACGTCTGTCTACCCCTAATGAGTACCGTGGCGCTGCCGTCTTCCTTCTCAGTGATGCTAGCAGCTTCATGACTGGAAGCGATCTACGCATGGACGGAGGTCACGCCGCTTGGTAGTTGGCATATACATGACTCTTTGTTTCCCTTTGCATATTTCTATTTTCATATCATCGATTCTATTGCATGGCGTCAGGAAAGCAAGCGTGATCGGATTTGGATTTGATGGCCTTGTCATGATTCTTGTATTTTGGCATGCTTGGGGCTGATAGGACGATGCTCGGTTGGTGTTTCAGCGTTGCCGTTGCGGGATTAGGTAGAGCGACATTGTACCTATACATAATGCATGAGACTTAATTTGGAACAAGTGAACAGTCCGCCTGAGAGTAGCGAAAGTTTGATTGACGATGAACGTTGCGAGGGTAATCCTGGGAGGGTCTCGACTGGCAACTAATGAGTAACGTTAAGTCTGCATGAATCCTCCTCCACTTAGTGCCAGATCTGACAATATATTGATGCGCGTGTTCGCACATGACCCACTGGGCAATTCTGGACTAAAGCACCACTTGCGCGGCGTTATTCAGATTCCTACGAATGAGATGTCCAGGACACAGGGATTTTGCTTCCGACTTCCCGGCAAAACGAGTACGCGTCGACACCGTTCATGATACCAGCTCCGCCAAGAAATCGTCCATCCGGGGGAATCCCCACCCATCAAAGTCAAAATCTCCCCCACATTCATCCCGGACCACAAGAACCACGCGCAATCCTGATCGTATCCATGGTTGTCCATGTCATGACATCAAGACCCCTGCTATCTAGACCAAGCTAAACCGCTCGATACAGTCATATCAATCACGTTGTCTTAAAGGCATGGATTAAGCTGTCTCCTTTTGCCGCTCAACTGGAGCCAACGGTCCAGATACGGTTGATATCCGTACCTATCCAATTATCGTCAATTGTTGAGGATGCATGATGTCTTCATGACCGCTACTCCGATCAAAAAAATGGGGAAATTCCCGGGATTGCCAGAACCGACTTACTTCTCCATTCAGTAGATTATCAGTATTCAAGGGATTACCCTTTAGGGCCGTTTACAGACGTAGTAGGATTTGGAGTCTGGGGTAATGCTAATCACGGGACGGGATTGGTATAGTCTGTCAGTACCTACATCTTTCTGTAAGTCATTTAATAGGCTATACAATATAGTCCAACCAAGGGGAGCCAACACATGACCGGAAGGGAGAGATAGGGCTCAAACTTTTGATGCCTAATCCTCGATTTTTATGTAAGGGATGCATGCTGACTGTATTTTCGTCTCTTTTAGTGGTTGTTGACTTGCTTTAGGCGATCTATGGCGATGTCACGTTGATGGTCGTGGTAAGGCTCAAATTATGTTCACGTGGATCACCTTGTTTCGACTCGACCTCTAAGTTAACTGGCTCTCGGTTGTATTCGGGACTATCTCAATTCTAAACTTCAATCTTAGAGTATTAAAGCCTATATAGCATTATGTGATCTCATAGGGGCACTCTACCTGCCCGATGCCAAAGTATTCCCGTGAACATCTAGAAGATGTTTTAGTGGGATTATTGCATATCATTTGATCTCAGCGATATCATCGGATAGGTTTTGTTATCCAAACAAATGTGCAGGTTGATAGATGTCTTCGCTATCTTGCGGACTAATAACTTATGAGTCAGATCTAGGTTTGACAACACATCAATTTGCGATGCTAATGCTACAAGGACCTTGTTTAGTGCCGTGATGCAGGTTTTCCAGCTACCTGAGTCCACTTATCGAGACGTCTGCTTATACATCCTGACTAAACTACGTGGGTATGGGGCGTTGGATGTCGTAGGATCTATCGGAACTGCCTGAATGGGTGTGATCTCGTGGTTTTGATGTGTACCTGAAGTCGATGTAGCTTTGACTTTGACACTGAGGGTGCATCTTGAATTAGGAAAAAGAGAAGGTGGATGGAGTCGGGATCCTATCAAGATTCCCTGGGAATTTTGAAATATGGGTGTCCTTGGCTTTCGGATGAAAGAGGCGTGACCTTCTGGTACACTACTACCCAACGAATATTCGAAGTATTCTTCTGCTTACGCTAGCAAACAGAACTCGGATGTTGATATGGGTACTCCGTGGTTGTATACACAGATGTATATCCTTTTTCTGTGCAATACGTTGTGCCTCAGACTAATTGCTTCTGCACACTTGTACAGTTAGGCATTCCAAACACCTATGGCATCTGTAAACAGTCCGACGACCTGCCTATATTAAGCCAAGAAGCATAGTGGCCATTTCTCGGTAAACGGAAGATTACATTGCGCGTTATTGAGCCAACATGTAGAGCTACTATCCCTTACTCATCCTACAGTCAACCGCCTCACAATCAGGCCATCCCTCAGCAGTATCCTTAGGAAACAAGATAATCGTCCTGGTAGACGACCGCAACACAGCAATTGTAGAATAACTGTGGCTCATATAAACCGAAACTACCCATCTCTCGGTTGTTCCATTGTTAGTCTTGTGCGTTAAGTGTTCGAACAAGCCTTACATTGAAAATCCGCAAGAGCCCCAATTCCGGTATGAGTAGGTTTTCTAGCTTGATGACAAGTATTTCCTCAAATATCTCTACAAACATGTTTTGGCACGAGCCTGTCTCATATCAAACTTATACCCCATACCCAGGAAGATGTATCTATCTCTTAATGTGGTCTGTACTCAGCAAGCTCTGATGTAACTTAGTCTCTAATGTACAAGACGAAGTCCTTCATCAAAGTGCAGAAACCAGCCAAGTATCATAGAAAGAAAACATGTATTCAAAAGATAACTCAGTACATGATTTTTGGAGTCAGTCAGTAGCCTAGGGGTTCTGGATGATTTGCTAGCATGTTTGAGTGGAGATATATGGATGTACAAACCGTAGTTGTTGCAGTGCAAGCAAGCATAGTATATCTATATATAACTGTAAGTAAAAAATGCTTTCTCTCCAAATGCCCTAAATATGACGGCTACTCAGTATTCTTCTAGATAGACCAGCAGCTTATTAATGCCGGAAGACTACCCAGAGCAGGATGCGCCTCATCGAGAGCACGGTTCAGCCTAGAGACTCGCATTTGGATACGAGTTTTCAGTTATGGAATGCGGAATGGAGTTCTGCGCCTAACACTCGACAACTAAATTTCGTTATACGATAGTCCTAGGGGAGTATTTTGGGCAATAGCGGGGCAGAAATATGTTCTGTATCCCATGTAGATTCTCGTAGCGATAAAATCTCAGTCGAGTAGGATCAACAATCTCCCTGCCTCCGGATACTACTTCCGCAGACGACCCGTAGAATAGGGGATTCTAATTTCACACGTGTTATTGGCTGAGTCCCCGAAGAATGAAGACCCACAGCGTCCG
Organism: Aspergillus sergii; assembly: GCA_009193525.1. Taxonomy (NCBI): domain Eukaryota; kingdom Fungi; phylum Ascomycota; class Eurotiomycetes; order Eurotiales; family Aspergillaceae; genus Aspergillus; species Aspergillus sergii. The sequence continues at coordinate 18,595 of ML741872.1, read as the reverse complement.
TATTTCTTGGGATTCGTCATGAACTTTTTGATGTCGTTGTTTGATACCGTTATATACCTCGTAGGGACACACCTGTTAAACCCACTTTCAATACATACATGCTTTCATCAATGTTGGTGTATGTCTGGTCTCTTGATATAAGCTAGACCAAACACCAGTTATAGATTGGGGAGACATACAGTCAACAAAACACCCACATTAAACGCCTCACAATCGTAGCTCATACTATACAATAATATACAAGTCCCAGCATCTCCTACTCAACCCAATCAACCAACCTCCGAGACAACCCCCTTCTCTCCCAACCGATCCATAACTCCCTTCTTTAACCGTAAGAGCCTCTCAATCTCCCCGGACGGCATACCCTGCCGATCCCGCATCGACAGCGCCTGTCGAATCGTCAACGCATCCAGATACTCCCGTCCGGTAAAACCCTGTCGTCCGGTCAATTCCACCTCTCGCTCTGCCGCCTTAGCAATCTTCTGGCGCGCGGTGACCACCAGCAAAGCCGGATTCGCCGCCCGGGGAAAGACGGTTTGTACGGAGTCCCCGCGTTGGCCTCCGGAGGCGAATGTGCTGGAATTGGATAGTGTCGGGGCTGGGCTAACGGGGCCGATGCCGCGGAGGGATGCGGCGAAGTCGGGATCTCGGCCGTCGAGGTCGATTGCTGCGGTTTTTTGGTTAGTTTGTGTTGGGGTTGTTTCCTCTTCGAGGGGCAGAAGAAAGAGCGGGTAGAAGGGAAGGGTTCCGCCGGTGGCTTGTCCTTGTTCTCGGGATAATGAACGTACCGTTTGATTTTGTAAGGGACGGCTGTTCTTGGGAATGGTATGTTGGGCCAGTGGGAGCACGGGTCTTTGTTTCCGGTTCCTTTGGCGGACGGGGTGCTGAAGCAGGGCCGGGAGACGGAGGCTTTGATGGTGTTGATGGCAAAGTGGAAGGTTGTTTAGGATATTGGCGCCGTGAGACTGCCTGCGCGGCAGATCTCACGGGCTTCGAAGATGATGAACCCATGGATGGGTACCGGATGCCGCAATGGCTAGCGCGTGCGGGGTGGGAATCGGCAATGTCGATGTTTGAGGCGTGATGAAGCAGAGAGAGCTTTTGGCGATGGTTGAATTGAAACTTCACTAGCCGAATTGGTCAATGCCTCGGGTGACGTCAGCCATCCATGCGACAACAATTGTTTGTTTACTGCATTTTACTGTTTCAATAGTGTTTCTTCTTATGATTTGGATTGATTCTCTCGGAAATACAATGTGCGTATCTGCTCTATTGGCTTGCTTAGGAACCCTGTTACACATGCTGAAAACGAGGCTGATACAGTTATCTAGAAGACAATACAGAAGACAGTATTCAGTCGCATCAAAAGTTTTGCCAGTAAACCCAGTACCGGCCAGATTTACCGAAGACCATCAAGGCGTCTGCCTTGCACTTCACCCAAAGCGCGACTGCCACTGATGAATGCGACCGTGCCAGCCACGGCGACTGCAGGAAGGATCTGGAAAAGTGTCCAGGACTGGTAGTACAAGAAGAAGATCCCTTCGATCGAGAGAAGAGAGCCGAGGAAGACACCATGAGAAACAGGGGATGCCTTCAGGGCTTTGGGGAGGTGGCAAACGTTGGCGCCGAGGAATAGCCACTGGACAAGTTAGACTAGCTATGGTTGAAGCAGAGTAAATGGACACTTACCACACCAGCAAGAACGGGAAGAGTGCCAAGCACCATCGCAACAAACGCGAGAGTGATGACAATCGGTGGGCTTCGGGCATCCTCCTTGAAAATGTGGTGGATCTCAGGAAGCTTTCCGTATCTCGAGACCTCAACAGTTGGGACTGGCTGATCGGGGTTCCGGGTAACAGCCAACTTGAACGCAGCGCCATTGTAGGCCTCCGCGCTACCAAAAGACCCGATCAAGAGCTTTGCGTCAAGAGGCTCAGCCAAGGAGAGAAATTGAACAGGAAGGTCCTTTTGAGTCTAGAGCCAGCGTTAGTCGTGCCTAACAACAGTTGTCCCTTCCGAACGTACCAGCTCAACCCTCGATTTGCCATTTTCCTTCACATTGAAGGGATAAGAGATGTCTAGTCCGGTCTCCGGGTCTTGGAGGAGGAGGAAAACCTGGTGCGCGCGTTTTCCGGAGCTGCCTTCGCGGGCTGTGAGAGTCACCTTCAAGGTGTCGGCACTTCCGAGGGAGACGGGCTTGGTGAGGGCCTTATTGTCGGGGATACTGTCAATTCAGTCAATGTTAGCCAATTTCCATTCGGTAAAGACAAGCTATAAAGTAGTAAACAGATCACGCACTTTTCCTTCAATCCAGAACCGACTCCGGCGCCCTTGGTTTGAACTGACACGGTGGCATCAGTAAACCCCCACGCGGATGCCGCTGCGGTCGGGGCGGCAGTAAAAGCCAGCAAACTGAGCTGGAGGACAGTATTCCACAACTGCATCCTGATTGAGAGATAGACACTTGAAACAGACCAAGCTGGACGGGGTGGAACAATTGCGACGTAGGTGTCCTGAATACGTCGGCCTGCGGACGCAAGCTGAAGAAACGCTAAGATAAGCGCCCGCGGCTTTGGGGCAAGCTGCGGTCCAGTGACCGACCCTCCGCCTTTGCAAGCCCTAATTTCCCGGAGTCTTCAAGTCGGCCTGCCAAACAATTCTTCCTCGCTTTACGATCGGCTTGATGGCTTCGTCAACTACTGCGACAACCCGCTAAATCGTCAAACACCCCGATAGTCACTCCTTCACCTTCGCATAATGTTCTATTTTGCGTTTATCTAGCACCGGGAGCGCCCCTGCGACTGCAGTACGCCTTACGTTAGACCTCCTTCGCCTCCGCTACACCGACGAGCCACCCTGTGCTTAACCCTCGGACGCCGTCTTGAAAGCCGTTCTGGTCGCTATCGCTGTATTGTCCCCCGCTTATTGGTACGTCAGTGGACGTTATACATATCTCACACTCCCATATCCTGGATTTGACGGCATTCTGGTGTTTCCAGGAGTTGCCGCTCCTGCCTGGGCCCAATTCCGAACCAGCTGTTCAGTTTGGCACAATTCGCTGATTTTGCCTTGCAACACAGGAATAGACAGGATACCTTGTACTGCGAAAATAAGCTAGTCGAGAAAGCGATCCAAAAGAACCGACAATACCCCGCTGATCCTGGTGAACCGGTAAACCTCGCATTCCAAGTGCCGATGGTCGAACTTTGCTAGAAACTGGTGGGCCTATTGTTTATCGAGGAAACCTGAGGACTAAAGGAGGCTGCTTGTAAACGGCAAAAAGTGAGGCAACTGTTTGAGACTGCTGTTGTTCGTCTTGTTTGCTTAGGGCTCAGTGCACAGTCAACCCTAGGCGGGGGTTGTCAGACAATTCACCCATTCGTATTGAATGCTAACAACAACAAAAGTGGCTGGTAGATCTTCTGTTACTCGGGGAGAGGCCTCTCCTGCGCCTTCGCTCCTGGATTCGGCTTCTGTAAGTGTTTTACTACCTCTCTTTGTCTGCATTATCTCTGACGAACTATAAAGAGAAACTCCCGGCGAAGCTCTTCTCGCGCTTCAAGGAAAGCAACGCGAGAGCTTGAACTCAACCTTTCTCATCCATCTCGTTTGGCAGTGTCTCTACCCCCAACCCCTATCACTTCCTCGTTTGAAGAGGCGTTGTCGTCAACACAGCGTGCTAAGAGACACCGCTCTGTCAACTACTACGAAAAGACGCCAAAGTCCAAAGGAGCCGAGACTCCGGACCAGAAGAACGCATCGTTCTCAGCTCAGCCATCAGGCAGCGCCTCTAGAAAGAGTAGTCGTAGTCGCAAGTCCGACAACGCTGACAAAGACGTTGTCAAGGCGCGTGATTCCACGGGTGACCAAGCTGTCACTCCTGCCTCTACCTCTAATCCCAAACGCAAATCTCAAACTGAGCAATCTACCCTGCACACATATCTGCAGAAGAAGCCTCAAGAAAGGCGAAAGACCTTGACTACACAAGCTGAGGCATCTGATAAGAACAACCCTAAATCTGACTCCAAACACGACCTCAATTCTCCAGCCATGGGTGCCGCAGTATCTAGCAGCCGCAAGACTAGGATGTCTATCCCAGCTAAGCTGAACGGCATCGAGAGCACTGAAAAAGCTACTCCCAAATCTAAACTGGTCACTCGTCTCTCTACTCCTGTCTCTCGCAAAGACCGCAAGTCTAAGAGTCTTGTCGAAGCTGAGCAAGTGCCCAAGTCGACCCCTCGTGTCAAGCCAGAATCGATCCCGGCTGTGATTTCAACGTCTAAAGCAGCCAAATCCCAAGCCAACATAACTGCAGACCCAGTTACTCCAGCTGAGCGGACTCCTGTCTCAACCCCGAATGCGACAGCAACCAGATCCCGTCGCAGAGACCGCAAGTCTGCCAGAAAATCTATGGCAGGTCGCTCGCAACTGGCGAATGAATCGTCTCAAACAGATACTGCGACCAATACTGATGCCGAAGACCGCAAACCAGTCATTCAGGATTCCGGCAAACCTGCTTCTCAGGACTCGGATAAGGGAAGCTCGGAGCCTCAGCAAGCAACCAAGAGACCGAGCAATACTGTAACCCTGAGTCTGGGCCGCAAGTCTCTCGAGTCTTTTGTTCAAAAAACTCTCGAGTCCGCCTCCTATGGCAATGAAGTCGCTGATAGCGTTGAGGGAACGCCCGTCCGTGTGTACGATGACTCTTATCATTTTGATTATGATACAGATATGTATCGCAACAATTTCGGTCTCGATGGCCAAATGGACACACCGGCCTCACCTACAAGCTTCTCCACAACTACCTCCACCGGCGCGCGGATGTCCGGCCGGACCCGAAAGCCTACTATCAGGGCATTAGAGTCCCTCGAATCAGAGCGGCGTTTCCGCCGACCCCGGGCCCAAACGCCTGGAAAGGCGGACTCGTCCGCGGCCGGGAGACAGAGTGACAAGGCACCCAGCGTACAGAAGGATGCTGAGCAGCCGAAGACAGCGCCGGCAGAAACTACGCAGGTGCCATCTGCCACCCCACAGCCAGATGTGGACGCCTTTGCCCGCCGGATATTTGAGTTGGCCGCGGCGGCCGTGTCAGACGACTTTGTGCCGGCGCCTGAAGCTGACACCTGGCTCGAACAGCTGCGGAAAGAGTATCAGGGCAAAGGGGATGCGGAGGCTGCCGCTGTTGCGGCGGTGGTTGAGGGAGAGAGTAGGCCACCCTCGGATGACCAACCTACTAGAGAACAGTGGACTGACGAGGATGGTTGGACGCATACAGGTCAAATTAACCAGTTTGGAGAGGAGTACATCGTTGTTGGCCCTGATTTTGAGTGGTACAGGCCCAACAATACGTACGGGGACAAGCAACTGCCCGAGCCCCCTGTGCGCCTAAGGTCCCTAGAACAGTCCGAGAAGGATCGTATTTTTGGCTTTCCACCACGTATTGGAGAGCGTAACCTGCCTCGTGTAACCAATTTTCCGTTCATGATGGAGGACGTTTATCACGAACGGGCTAAGATTAAGGCCCGCGAGGAAGCCCGGCAGAAGGGCATCACCGTTGACAGGTCGATGTCAGTCCCTCAGATTGAGGCACTGATAGACCGGCACTGCAAGAGTGGCAGCTCGCAATCGTCTGAGACTCCGGCTCCAGCTCCGGCTTCCACAAAGAGTTCAAAACAGGACCGGCCCACTGGGTCCCGGAAGCGACGACGTACGGAGCCCGCTATCCCAAGCGAGGCGCCCTCAACCAACGATTCCACCACAGAAAGTACACAGAAGCCTAAAAGAAGACGCAAGAACACGGTAGGAGCATCGGCACCGACCCCGACTGAACCAGAGCCTTCACCCGAAAAGCCCAAGACCCTCAAACTCAAACTCATCTTCTCGAAACGTGAATTGCCGGCAACTCCTTCTGCTTCCAACACGACTAACACATCTGCCAAACCGAAGAAGCGCCCCCATTCCGAAATCGAGACAGACGGCGACAACGCCGCCAGCAACGGTCCTTCGAAGAGCCCTAAAACCGCTCCATCCAATCCCACGACTACCCCCAGACGCCTCCTCAAGCTCTCGACCCCGAAACAGGGACAGAAGGAGAAGAGCAGCGCTGCTCCCACCTCCACCCCCGAAGTCCCCCCTTCCGCTGATCAGAATTCGCTTACAACCCCGGGCGGACGTCCTCGTCGTCGCGCTGCAGCAGCATTGATGGCCGAGTTTCAGAACCATAAAGAAGAAAGGGCTCGCAGAGCCAACGCGCGCAAGAAAACCAACACCAATAATCCCGATGAGCCGAATTCCAGTCAGACTTCTGGCTCCTCCGCGAAGCAGCACTAGTGGCTGACCATTCTACCTCTACCCTCTGAATACGATAATTCCATTCAACGGTTCTTTCCCTTCATACGTCTTAGCCCATTTCTAAATCCTCTTTAATCCTTTATTCAAGTGGCCACAAGTCACACCCTGATTCATTAGACATTTGAACTATCACGGCGTTATGAACGGTCATCGGAACTAAGCATAGCGAAAACTTTTCAAAGATATGGCAGGCAATTGCACGGGCGTTTTTACTTATATTTGTTTCTTTTTCTTTTTTTTTACATTATGTGAGAGGCTCTTGTGGATTTTCTTTTGTTGCAACTGTTATCCATGCTCTTTTACTCCCACTCGTGTGTTGTCCTCCGTCCTGTTCACCATGGTTTATGACAAGGTGACTGGACTGGACTGAACACGGTACTTCTTTTGCCCCTGTCGTCGACACAGGACAGGAGAAGAGAAAATGGGACTGTATTATTGTTTCCTTTCTTCCTGTACAGTGACTCTTGCATTTTCGCATTATTTTTGTTTTTCCAATGTACGCGCATGCGCATAGCAAATCCGAACCAGAGGAAATGGCCAGGATTAGAAGCAATTAGTTTACTTGCGGGGTTTAATCGTTATCTTTCGAAGCATGTTCCAGCATAGGATTTCCTACAACCAGCTTGTGGAATCAAGAATGGGACGAATTGAATTGATCTTTCGATAAGCATCACATTTACATACATACATCAGGAAAAGATTGATAGGAAATATATTCGTAGCCTGAGGCATCAACCCGAGAAAGGAAACGCAAATAACTAAACTACACCTGACTTTTCCGCCTCCAGCCCATCTCCTCAATCCACATCACTTCAGAAAGCACTTCAACATACCATCCCGAACCCAATTATATCTTACAGAAAAGAGAACAGAAAAGAAAAGGAAGACAGAAAAAAAAAAGAAAAAGAAAAAGAAAATGTCCAACCAACAACCCCGCGTAATCATCAACCCGCAATCCCTTCAACGACCACCCCATCCACCCCGGCGCGGTCCACAAGGTCCACAAGCTGTACGGGATATTCGGCAAACGAAGGAATATAAAATTGCTGCTAGACGGTATGTTTCTTTTATTTACCCTTTCCTTCACTTAGCTATCTTCTTTGCGATCCAGCTTGTGATTCATCTACTCGGTTGACCATTAATTATGCTCGTGTTGAATTCAAGAATTCAAGGTCATCTGATACTGACAATGTGATAGATGGCTTTCGACGATCGTGGCGTTGCCTATTTTGATGTATACTTCTTATGTGCTTTATGAGAGGAGTATGTTCTTTTCTTTCTTGTTCTTCATTCAATTCTTGTTTTTGTTCTTTTAATCCTTGATTTTGTTTGGGACTGGGTAAAGGAGTGCTGATTTCGTGGTTTAGCTTATTTGAACAAGAGTCAGAAGCATTTGGCTCGGCCATCGGGGTCTGCGACCGAGGAGGGGAAGGATGGCAGTGCTTAATTTAGTAGGTTTTGGGGGATGGCTTTTTTCTTGTCTGGTTCAATTGTATATTAGTTTGTGGGTTTGGGGTATTTATGAAGTGTTTTCTTGGTTGGGATGTGTTTGTTGTAGGGTCAGGTTGTATTTGTATAGAGCTGGTCTGTGTTAGTATGGTGCAGGTTGCTGTTTAAGGTACATTGTTTGGGATGGTGCTTGTTGGGATGTTTTTGGAGGGTAGGAGATGGGTGCTTTTACTTTTTTGATGCGAGGATTGTGTAGAACATGTTGTAGATGATTGAGGGAGTATGATGTCTCAGGATGAGTATCTATAGCTGTGATTGTGATTTCATCTCGATGAAATGCAATGGTATTTCTTTCTGTTGAGTGGGTCTCGCTGCTCTTTGTGTACATTTTGTGTATTAAGTTCTCTTGTATGAATGAAGTAGGTCTGAAAGAAAGACAGGAAGAGTAAAGAAGCAAAGAAGAATATAAGTTTGTCGGTGACAACTTTAGTATATCCCTAGCTTAAGCAAAGCACTCTCCCCAGTTTCCACCCGATGTAACGAAGCTCAGTCCTTCGATGAAATCGTCCCGTTTGCACCGGCCATACTCATCAGCATCACAGCCTTGCAGCGAAATGACCCGGTCGTTGACCAGTACGCGGACGAGAGGCTCCTTCTCGCCCGTGCACTGCATCATCTCGACGTAGGCTCTGGCCCCGAACGGAACGGTCCAGGCGGATGAATATCCGTTCGTCTCCTCAGTGGACTGCACCGAAGTCTGGGAGAGGGGCTCGGTCGTATTATACAGACCAAGCGCAAAGAAAACGGAGGTCATCGTGTTATCGTGCGAGAAGTCCGCATAGAGCGTAGCATTCAGCGGGAAGGTGGCGGGATTTGAGTCCAGCGTGGTATTGGTGGTGGTGTGGTCCTTAACCGGAGATTTGGTCAGGCGAGCGATCAGCTCGTTAGCGAAGCCGATACCCTGCGCAGGTCCGAGAGGGTTTCCTGCACCGTAGCCGTAGTACTTAGAGATCGACTGCAGGTAGTCATATTGCACCCATTCTTCCTGGGTGAACAAAGCGCAGAAGGGGGATATCCGACTGCCGTCACGGGTCAAGGCGACGGTGTCGTATGAACACATGTCCATCAGATAAACCACCTCTTTGCTGGAGAGCGTGGTTCCTGGGAGGTCCTTCTCCAGACGCTCAGCAATCGAGGGCGTAAAAACAGCTGTGAACTTGTCCTCTGCGTCATCCCCTGTTTTGCTGTTCTCAAAGGCCGTGCAGAGACTGTGGTCCAACGTGTTGTTGAAACCCTCGGTCTCAGTAATAACTACATTGACAATAGGAGCAGGCTGGCCCCGCTTAGACTTGGAGTCACCAAGCTTTGCCTTCTGGAAGCCTTCGATGAATTTCTCGCCGGATGCGATTACCCGATCCGAACCCGATGCCCTAATGAAAGGAACGACGTTCTTGGCGAGCTCCTCATAGCGCTGGTAGAACTTGATCCCCGAATCCACCAATTGGTTCTCTCCAAAAGGCGTAAGGTCATCGGCGCCGAGGGAGTAGTTGTAAGATTTCAGGAACGCATACTTCCCGGAGAACGAGGTAGTATTATGCTGGACGGCCTTGATGAGCTTGGCGTACTTCTCAGACTTGCTCTCCGTTGGATACCGTGCACCGTGACGGGAGAGCACTTGGGCGAAGGTAACCTGGCAGTGGTCCGGAATGTCTTCGGAGAGCGAGGACTTGTCGTCGACCGAGAAGTAAGGCGAATACTGGCCCCACAAGTGAGAGACCCCGGAGAAGCACTGGTAGCCTTCGTCAACGGTATTGCACGACTGTTGTCTCGGGCTGGTCACCGGAGTGCCGGCAACACTGAATGAAGATCAGCCGCTGTTAGATGAGGGCATCCACTATAGGGCAGCATCTATGGGTGAGCTTACCTGGAGAGAAGGAAAGTAATGGGAAGGAGCACGCTAAGGACCGCCATGATGCTCACGATTGCAACCCTTTTACTGTTAGACAAACGACGGAACAACCCCTCCACGCGGACGGGACGGTCCTCATATAAGCCCTTCATTTCCGTCTCATGTTGATCAAAATCGGAGACCTTGTAACCCTAGCGCAGCTTACGATCCCGCGATATCGGACGGAGGTTCAGCCGTGGTGCTAGTGAAGCGGTAGTATAGTGGGGGTAAAAGAGGATAAGCCTGCAGTGTAAGACCTGGTGTCCGATCACCCATTATTCTTAGAAGGTGCTGATGGGGGGAATATACGAGAGAAACCTCGAGGATGACCTGAGTTGTCTCTGTGACGCTGATAGGCTGTGTTGGGCCCACGTGGGCACGGGAATGGTGACAAGTATGCCTGACGGAAAAGAAAGGGAGACGAAGGGTTCCATAATCCTAGACATCCCTTCGGAATCCGGTCGGACTTCTGTTCAATTGAAGTTAAGATCTGTGGTTCAAGCTTGATCAACTAGTACAAGGCGACGTCGCAATGATCCACTCCTGGCGAGAAGCCGTTGCTTTAGCCGGTTTGATATTGATTTAATCAGGCACGGTTATCAATCAGTCGACTACAGCCAATACTCTTCCCACGCTTTGCGTGAATATTCTTTCGAAGACTGGTTAAAGATGGTTATTATTTAATATACTTTTTTTTCTTTCCTCTTTTTCCTGCCTTTTTTTTGTTCTCTCTCTCTCTTCTAATATTCGCCCTTCCTTAGTCTAGGGACATCCCGTATATTCCAAGTCAAGATGTGCAAACCTCATGGACAGCTCAAGATTCACATGGCCGTCAACAAAGACTGGAATCGTCGGAAAAACGCACAAGTCAGGATGACAATGCTTCAATGCTTCAGTAAAACAATCTAATGACCTAATGAAATCTCGTTGTGGTGCTGGGGGCCGCATCTGATAATCTCTACCCGTGCATCCCATTTGATAACGATCATCGTCGGATGTCGCCGAGTCCGGCAGAGATCCACAACGGTCGTTGACACTGCCTTGGTTTTTTTTTTTTTTTTTTTTTTTTTTTTTTTTTTTTTTTTCATTTCTGTGCTTTCGCTCCGTTTTGCCTGAAGTCTCGAAATATTCTCATATTTTTTTAAGAGGTATTTCTTGTTCTTGTTCTTGGGCAATGATATTGTACAGGTCTATGGTAGATACCACAATCCCAAGTTTGAGTAGCCAAGTCTTTGAAACAGTAATGGGGAGATCGCTCTCAGTTACACGCTCAAATCCAAATCAGAGCCGTGGTGGTATCTTTCGTCTAACGGAGTCCACGGTCACAAGCAAACCAGAACAAATCCAACAACACCGAGCAGCCCAAGATCAAGGGACGCCTCGCAATTGTCACCTTCCAGGTGCTATGTAAAAAACAATCCAGCGAGGCGAATCAAATCGACGTCAATGCAAAGCGGACAGACTCCTTTCCAACATTCTCAACCAAATGAACAGGGGTGAAGCAAACTATAAGCAAGAAGGTGAAAACATTGACAGCTAAAGCAGACAAAATATATGCAGGAATGTCAGGAACCCAGTTCGCACAAATCAATAAGAATGCTTTTCGCCGTTCGAATAATCCAAAACCTCCATGCTGACCGCACAAATGACACAATTTCCTCCAATGCAGTAAGATTCTCGCCTCAGGCGAGATGTATTGAAATATGGTCAAGTAATTATTTCCGCGGATCTCCTTGGATGCCAAAATGGGCAGCCGGCGAGCCGCGGGAGAAAGAATGTTAAAGAGGAACGACGTGCTCCTTTCAAAGTCGCACGGAGATCCCCTCAAAAGAAACAGAGGGAAGCAGGACATAAGCTGGGACATATGAGCTCAATGTTTTACTTCCATCATCAAGTGCGTGTCCAGGGCCCAGGGAACTGTGGCAGTGATCTTGCCTGCTGTTCGTCTGCTAGAGTCCCTCGACTTGTCCAGCTACCAGCTGATCTGGTAGCCGAGGCGGGTGGTGGCACTCCGCTTGGATCCACAACTCGCTGTGCGGTGTCTGTACTAGGCCAGGCCTGATGGTCACGATCCGAGGGTTGAAAGGAGCGTGGAGAGGCTGGCCGGGCCGGGGTTTGACCGGAAGGCACCAGACGGCTGACGTGCTCGCGGTAGAAGTCCCTCTCGGAGCGGTAAAAGTCGCGCTCTTGCATCAAGGCCCGAATCTCTTGGGCCTGCCTCTGCAGCGCTTCCGTTTGCTTCCGGATTTCATCCTGCTGGGCCGTGATCTTCTGCTCCATCTGCAGCTCGTTTCGTTTCCTATTGCGGAACCTCCTCGACGCATCGCTATTGGCCTTTCGCTTCTCGGCCTGGCTAGACGAGCCAGATTTCAGGTCTAAGATGCAGGGGATCATCCCGGGGTAAGGGGGATTTTCCGGCTGGGAGCCAGGCAGGACGACGGGCTCTTCACTCACATGCTTGTGCCCAGCAACTACTGAAGGCAGTCGGCTGACTGGCTCCATCGTCGTATGCGGAGTGGAATGCATATATGATGGCGCAGACTGTGGGCCAGAAGCAGGAGTAGCCGCAGGAGACGACCGTCCGAACTGACTAAAGGTCGAGATGGGTGTCGTAGGGCTCGTCTCCTTGGGGCTCGGGTTCGGTGTCGGATTAGCACTTGTCCGGCGGCTATGGAAAGTTGGTGTGGAATGAACGGACACTGGAACAGGCTGTTGATATCCTGACACGGACATCGGCTGCCCAGTTACCGAATCCACAGGCAAGGGTGAACCAGGCGCTACGGTATATGTTCCCGGCCGTGTTTCTTGGACTAGTGGAGATTGGGAAGCACTCGCTTTTCGTGGATAACCGACTCCAGAGCTGACAAAGCGAGCTGATGGTGAAACGGGAGTGATGATCTGGCGGCTCCTCATGCCTGGCGATGCCGATAGGCGCTTTGCGTGAGTTGAAGGAGATGGGAGATGTACTGTTGCGGGAGGGAGATGCTGATGAGACGGGGAGGTTGAGAACTGGTCTCCCAACCCTTCCCGACCAGTTTCCGCAGAGGAAGCGGATACTGAGGGTGCTTTTGCCGGGGGGTTCAAGATAGAGTCCACTCCAATGGGACGAAGCTGGGTAGAATTCAGCGGGGGCTCCACAGGGGTTGAGGGATGCCACGAAACAGGCCGCGGACGTCCAGGCTCGCGGCTGCTCAAAGACGAATCCTCGTCTACAAAAGGGCGTTTCTTCTCCAGGACACTGTGCTTCTCAGTTCGAAGGGCATCTTCTGATGAAGGGCCTGTCACTGGAGAAATCGGCGACATATGCTCCGAGTCTCTTTCGATGGACTGCCGCAAGAAGCTGGGGCATGGCGGGGCCCCCCCTCTCTCCAGGTGAGCCGAAGACTCGGGAAGGGAAGAGCGAGAGAGGGCACCTGTCGGTTGGGCGAGATGGTAACCAGACAGCGAATGATAGTGATGAGTGGAATGCCCCGGGTTGGAGTACGGGGTATTAGTCAACACACTGATCGCTAGGGTCGCCACGGTGAAAAGGGAGAAAATAAATCGGGAAGGTTAAAGGTGGATAAAGACGGGTTCGAGGAAAATATGAAGCTTGATTCCTCGGTAGAATCTCCTCCGTACTGGGTAGGTAGTCTTGAGATGTTCGTATTGAAACAACAAGCCACTGAAACCACGATTAATCACACCCGTAATTATATGTAGTATAGTAGTGATGCCCGTCAAACGATATAAAGTCCGAAAGGAAGGAAGAGAGTAGAGGATATATAGTGTTCAATAAGAGAGATAGAAGGAGAAAAGAAATTACAATCCAAAGATAAAATAAAACCAAGTTCTTAAAATAAAAATGGAACAACGCAAGGGTACCTGTCAGAAGGGTCAAGTAAATGAGGTAAAGAAATAGAACAGCAGAGGTGGGAATTTGAGGAATAAAAATAAAGATCTACTGAGTAGAGGACAAAGAAAGAAGGTCAGAGAGTGGAAACAGTGATGAGCAGAGGAGAGATGGATATTATTTCTAATTATTATTACTTTTCTGAGTACGAAGGAATGCTTCATATTCATGCTGCCGTTAAGCAAGCAATCCGGCGGTGTGCAAATTGAAAAGTGGTGAGTGGGACCAAAGTGATGATGGGTTTGCGTTAACCACAGGCATGACATGGGGGAGTAACAAAAAAAAAAAAATTAAATAAAAAAAAAGGAAATTTAGAAATTAAATTAAAATTAAAATTGAAAATAAAAATAAAAATAAAATAAAAAATAAAAACAAAAGTAAAAGAAATTTAAGAACAACTAAGACAAGGGACCCAGAAGAGCTCACGAACTGAGAATTGGGAGTTAGAAAAATAAAATAAATAAAAAAAAGCAGTTAGTAGGTGCTACTACTCCGTACTCTTACTTAGAGTTGTGTCCAAAGGCCCCATCGCAACAGCCTATTACCAGGCATACTGTACTGCTAACGTACATAAACTCCGTCTTTGAGGTACATACATACTTACAGGATACCTAACCTAACCTAACCTAACCTACTACCTAAAAGGCCCCCAGGATCTTAATGCATGTGCATGGAGTGTTAGGCCCATTGATACATGGATTAGGTACACACAGCCGGTAGGATTACAGACAATCACCTTCGTCATTACACACGCGGTACTGTACGAATCGAAACAACTCAAGGTACCGTACGTACGGAAGCAATCACGGACCAATAGTACGGATACTACCACTACTACCACTAGAGGGGAACGCTATGATGGAGCCCGGGGAATCGGGAAACATTTAGTTGCGGTCCTCAAAGGAATTCCAGAATGCGTTAGTGGGCGATTCCTTTGAAAATGGGATTGATTGTATGTATCCTTAGTCACAACGAATTAATTTCTTTTTCTAAATTTCTGGGCAATCGACTGATAATCCAGGAGAGTTACACCTGAAGTGGATCTCAACCTTATTAATATGAAAATGGCAGATTCCATTAGAAAGTAGGCATTTGAGTTCATTGTGAAAGGCTCGTCGCTGCACGTACAGGACGTACAGTACAGGCCGAAAGCCCTACCTGCAGACCTAGTTCTTGGTATAGGAGGGACCCTGAGGCGATGCCTTGACAACAAGAGAGCTCGCCTAAAAATTGTACCCACCAGAAGATACACTAAAGAGTGGCTCTTGAGGCTGGGGAAGATGCAAGTGAATTAGAGGCGCCGTCACCATGGTCGTGGACAGGATCGGTGGAGGCGTGAAATTACCTAGTATCATACTAACCAAATGGGTATCTCTGAGGGACCGGAAGGTATCCATAGCGACCTTTCCTAGTAGCATCCATGTATTAGATACTGTCTATACATACGTACGCACGGTTTACTGCTTACCGCCACTATGGGCATGGGAATTCCTTTTTCTTTTTCTTTTTCTTTTTTCTTATATTTATTTTATTTCATTTTTTTGTAAGGAGAGGAGACCTATATACATGGATATATAAAAGCAGAGCGTACGAAGAGTAACAAAAGAAATCAAATGACAGATTAAAAACTCTCTTACAAACAATAACCCAGTAGTTAGTTCAACATTCAGCACCTATTTAAACCTTAAAAAAGAGAGGGCACGGGAATGGGTTTTCAGCTTCGTCTTGTCCTAAAAGGATAGTCTTACCAGTGTCTTGGAACGCTCTACCACCGAGCTAAATGTCTCACTGCTCTATCACTTTCTCCAAAGATTCCCCGAAATCCATACGGCTCCGGCAGTTACCGCTTGCATTTAGCATTTGGTCTTGGGAGAAAGAACAATCTCTCTCAAAATTCTAAATTTCCTCGGTGCTTCTACTTTGCCTCGGGACCGGTTATATCAGGTAGCACTAATGGCCCAACCCTGTTAAGAGGAATGTCTGACGTGTGACTGACTCGTGTTGTTAGTTCAACCGATGATCAAGATGATTTCATAATACAAAGAATACCGGTAGCTTCACCTCCGGCTGCCGCTAATAAGCTTCTAGTGACTGGCTGGCCGTCCATGGCTCTGGGCAGTCTCATCTGGCCTGTGCTTCTATCCGTCCACCCAAAACGATTAAGTTTTGACACTGTGAGGCAAGTCATTGCGACTATAGCAACCAAACAAAGGCCTCCCGAAGAGCTTGGAGCCGAAAATATGGGGCGGAGACGATGGTCTCCCATTTTGGATCAACAACTAATTCGAATCACAATGTTGTGCATGCAGGGTAGGGTGCTTCACTTTGGCCCCAAAGTTTGGCGGGTCGTGATTGACAGTCTAAGGTGCACTACTAATTGACTTTCTAAAACCTCTGCTGATCGCCGTTGCCCTTCTCCTTATTGTTTGCCCCCACCTTCCCTCATCTCTTGGTCCTGACAGTTACCCTCTCGCAAGTCATAGCTGGATCCATTCCCTGGAGGCGAGACACCTATACCGCCGGGCACTTAGCAGACCTCTTGTTTCGAGTTGTTCATCTGCAGGTGGTACACTGGCCCCTCGAATCAGATGAATCATCAACAGGGGGTGAGTATCGTCGACTTCGTCTCTCCTGAGTGGCCCGCGGGGGGGTCCTGCTTATCCATTCCGTCTTGATTGTGCACTGAAAATCGTGTTGAAGCGGAACCTGATATATGTTGTCTCGGCTACGTCATTGGGCATCAATCGCAATGTAGGCAGTTCAACAAGGTTTGCAAGGTGATACCTCGTCCAAATCCCATGCCACTCCTCGTTTTCGGTAACAAAGGCTCGAGGAATCCAGAACAGGTGCACGTTCCAACCTACCGGTCCCCCGATTAAAGATAGTTAGTACGGACTGTCGTCCATACCAAGTTTTCTTACCCAGGAGAGGGCAAACCCTTTGCGTTGGACACTGAAGGGAATAAATCGATCTCGACCTGCAAACGTAGCGATCTGCAGGCTATACGACACAGCCCGAAACTATGCATAATGAGCAGCAACTAAGCTCCTAGTCATACCGCATCAAGGACTACGCCAGGAAACTTGGGGGCGACATGCGTCTTGTCAAGTGAACAAGCTGATGCTGCATGTCTCATACAGCAACACTACATGTAAAACACAGATTGACTCAAAGAAAGCATTGAGATCGCTTTGTCGCAGGGAGCAACCCAACCGTATTGCCTCTCACCGCTAGTGGCTAGTGGCGGTCTTTTTCAACTACTGATTTAACCCCATCAGCTGTTGTTACCGCTTCCTTTCCGAAAAAAGAAAAGAAAGGAAACGAAGGAAGGAAAAGCAGAGAGGTTTGGTTCTCCTGTGACTTCCAGAGCGAGTGACAGACCGATGGATTAAAAAAAGAATGATTATATGTAGCTACGGAGAAAGTATATAGCATACAGCATACAATAGGCAACTGATTAGGAAAAAGGCAGGCGAAAGAAGAAAATAGAAATAGTCCATAAATAAGAATAAGAATAAAAGAAAACTGACCAGTAGATAGACCTCCGAAGCGAACAATGTCGGTAAGGATCAATGAGCTCCATCTTCTGCAGTAGACCAACAAATTACCTGCAGTGAGTTTGGGAAATACTTTGATGATCTGTATGATGGAGACGCACCATTGGCCAAAATTCAGAAATCGTAATTTTGAGCGCCTCTGGTTGGACTCTTAAAGGTTACGGAATATTGCTTCCTAGTCTTAGTGGCTGCCCACCTACAGCCACCTACACGACCAGCATCATACATTTTAGCTTCGCGTGGACGCAAAGCGTTAGTGTTACAAACTGCGGCCTTCATTGGAGGTCGGAAACCCCACGGAGAAAGGCGGTATTCCCATAGACGATTTAGGGAATGATTAACGTCACAAATAGCGGGTTCCCGAGCAACCTAAAGGGGAACTCGGTTTATTAGTGTCAGTAGACATACTTAATAGTCAACAACGGGTGATGCTAGATCGTGGGCCGGAGCGAGGATATGCGTGGTCTGGAATGACAGGTAACGCGGAATTCGATGGGATTTATTGCGGGTCGTCATGCTCTTTCCAGGCCACATGGTCTGTCGTGCCATACACCCACTATCGTATCCTTTCTTCGGTAGGGAAACTGCTATATTAGTTAGCGTAGATAGTAGAAGATACAACGCGTGGCAGATACTTAAGAGAAAGCTAGTTATATCACCCGTACCACTACGGTAAAACCCCTCTATAAGCAACCCCGATATAGGGAATTCCCCGATATAAGCAAATTGATCACTTGCTGAATTAGTTGCCTATAACGGGGTTTTACTGTATTTATCTTTGTGTTTTTTTTAACACTATTGCGGGAAGTGGAGTCGATACTTCCGTCATCTAGTTCGCATATCTACGAAAGCGACCTGAGTCCCGGAATTAGTTTCCGCCTGGTGCCGTGGTTTTTCTGGAAGTTGCTTGGTCCAGTTACAGACTACCGAACCTTGGTCTGTCGGAAATGGGAAACGAAACAATGAGAAAGGGTAGGAGAACGAGGAATGGGGGGGGGGCGGTTATGGAGACGGAGGTGGTGTGAGCACTGAGTATGTGTGCGTAGACGCAGATTGCATGAATTAGCTTTAGTTCCACAGGATGTATCGGCGCCTTGTCGCTCAGGCGGCTTTCCAAGAACGCGGTTCGCGGCCTTATCCGCTTAAACTGTAATCCCTCCGAATTCATATCACTTTTTATTACGACACAGAGATGGATAAGGGATGAGTTCTTTCATCTTTCTCGAAGTCCTCTCGGACGGCAGCATGCGAAGATCAGCTAATTATTCCACTCATCTCACCAATCCGGTTACATTGACTCTGTGTTATATCTTAACTATTGGTGCTTGATCACATCGTTGCATGTAGAGATTTTAGTCATTTGTTCTCTTTTTCTTTTTCCTTTTTTTTTTTTTTTTT
>ML741871.1:0-90808 GCA_009193525.1 Aspergillus sergii | reverse complement strand
AAAAAAAAAAAAAAAAAAAACACCAAATTAAAAAAAGAATAAAAAATAAAACAAAGGAGGGGTAACAAGAATGGATAGGGCTGAGCCCCTCCATCAGCAAAGATACTGTACCTCAGATACCAACACGTTGACTCGGACCCCTCAATTCCGCCTCGCCAAACTCCTGAGACAGATCTCGTCCGAATGGAAAAATTTTCAGTGGCAGGTGACCACCTCGATTGATTCTCACCCGAATTGATGCATCTTCTCGGGCGATATCATCGGGAGTTTTCGAGACATGATCGAAATGACCAGTATCAGAATGGTTGGTGATGGATGGCCAAAGTGACGAATGACGCAACTTGGCGGGAGTGCAGCTCTGAGATGCCGGATCACACCACTGGGTTTGACAGGAGAAGAAAGAGGAAAAAAAGAAAAAGACCCTCTCAGTCCGGCTTCCGAACGGGGGAGCCGAGGGGGTACTAGACTTAGTAGTAGACTACCGTCTGCGGGTTAACTTTACTACGGGAGGTTAATTATTAGCATTTTGTTCGATCCACCCTGTCATCGTTTGCCTAGATTGGGTTAGTGTGGAGGACCCAATCTTGGGATTTTGAGGTATGGAAGTAATAGTAGTCGGTACTCGGGGTATTTCTTTTTTGGAGTGGTCCTCTAGTGGACTGTGAGTGAGTGTGTTTGTGTGAGGATATAGAGGGAGGTAGTATCGATATGTGCTATTCTTAGAGAAATCCCTGCACCCAATAGCCTGAAGACTAATGGGAGAACTTTTCCCAGAGCAGAAAAGGCTGCGAAACACTCAAAGAAACCATCGACGTCGCAAGGGAACTTAATTTTCCGCAGTCAACTCGATTCATCGCCGAGGGGTATACTTCCCTTTGTGGAAGGGCGATGCGGACAGTTGAGCAGCAACACGTGTGCAGACTGTGGACGGTACATCTACGATCCGAAGTCATCTGTTTTGGGTCACGAGTCATGGTGGCAGCGTGGAGGAGAAAAATTCTCCGACAGAGGATGCAAGTGTCAAGACTCAAGAGAGAGTGAAAAAAGAAAAAGAGAAATAAAAAATCAAAAATGGACACGTTCCTCGGATGAGTGAAAGCGAGGGAGTGATTGGTCGCGGAGGCAATCCCTCCTTAAGGTATCCACAGCGGATGCCCGATCCCATCCCCTGGGACTGGACGGCCTGGTCCGTGTGTAAATAGGAGGAGACGTAGGTCTCTGATATGACACTAGTACAGTACAACAGCCTGTCGTTGGGAAGAGTATTACGCAGTGCCTATCTATATAGCAGGATTGCTAATAGGGGGGTTCTGATTGGAGAATTCGTCACGTCGCAGGGGTACTGAAGGCGTGACAGAGGCCCTCTCATTGGACCATGGGACGCTGCACACAGTACGTTACATCACTCGCCTGAAGATGACCGTCATCATCTTACATACGGTACGGAAATGACTGGTTGATATATCAGGATGAAGCCAGTCAACTGTAGAACAGGGAAGGATCCCGGATGAAGGGAACATGATTTTACTTACACCAAGAAAATAAAAAACAAAAACTAAAGAAAAAGAAAAGGGAGCAGGAATCTGCATTGAACGAGTTCAGCGTCATCACCAAAGTGTAAATAATTAAGGGAGAGAATTAATCTGGATGTACCCCGAGTCTAGCGAAAAGGACGACGGAGTACAAAGTGGTCAAGGTCTTGCTCAAACAGGAAATAATCACGCCTCAGGCTGATCCTCAACGGACGGGCAAAGTCGGGATAAAATCAATTCCGCCATGGTTTCACTATGGAGTACACCAGGTAGGAAGTGTCCCATAAAAAAATGTCCGATTCAAGGCCATGACACGGCCGGATGATCGGTCCCGAGACTCGGCCGGACTCTTCTTGGCAGTTGAGCCTTTCCGTTTCTTCCCTTCAACGGTCGTGCATCGATCCCAAAGTGTCTCCACCTCCCTGGTCCCTTTCCTTTTTTAATTATTATTTTTTACCTTTTTACTCCTGACTGGACATGGCAATGACGACTGTCATCGGAGCCGACCGAGTCTGGATGCTGATGATCCGGCTGGGGTGATCTCGGTTGTCCTTCACCGGGCAAATCACTTGTGCTGCATACTAAACTAATAATGATTTGGTGGAATTAAGTGCGTTTTCCACTCTACCGGCCCTTAATTACATCACCGTGGTAAAAAAAAAAAAAGCTTTCGTTTCCTTTATAAAGAAGCATCACACTCGCCGCCGTTATTCTAATTTTCTCTACCAGATCCACGGTTCCAAGATTAAGAGCTTTTTCGTGATATTTATTTATATCCATTCCTCTCCCCCCTGGCGATATCAGATTCCGATCTATATCTCTATCTACCATAACAACTATACTATCTTGTCGACCTTCGACTACCACAACAACAACATCAATTATCACCACCATCAATGGCATACACTAGAACTGATCCTTCGTTCACCCTGAGTGACGACGAACGCATGTACATGAGCCACCACAGCCCCATGCATCGCCCTTACGATACCTTCGCCGCCCCCAAGGGTCCCGATCCCTTGTCGGCCAACTGGAACTACGATAGTGCTATTGATCTGTTCTCGCTCAACACCATGATGCCCGAGAACTTCGCTCTCGATGTGCCCAATGAGCCTATGGGAGTGGACCCCAAGGATTTCCCCGCGGATTTCTTCGCGCCCCCTCCTGATATCAGTGGATTCACCATCTCCAACCACTCGGGCGAAGATGCCGGTTCGATCACGTCGGTATGTTCCTACTCATCGGATATACTCTGGGAGCCGCGACTAACATTACAATAGGATCTTGAAAGTGACGATCAGTCTTGGTCACCCACCTACGCTGCTCCCGCTGAGATGCTTCCTGCCCCCGGCAGACAATCCACCCGCCGCAAGACCACCCCAGCTGTGAAACGCGAGACGACATGGTCCTCCAGTCCAGAACTCGCACCCCAAGAATACCCCGCCCACACTTCCCCTCAGACGACTCCCACATCGCCTCCCGCCAACCGCAAGATGACCCGCACCACATCGGTGGACTCCAATGCCAGCACGGGCCAGACCACGACGGCCACGACGACCAGTGGGCGCAACGCTGCAAAGCGTGCCGCACACAACATCATCGAGAAGCGGTATCGCACCAACATGAACGCCAAATTCGTGGCGCTGGAGAAGGCCATGTGTGGCGGAGTCCAGAAGTCGAGCAAGAGCGGGTCCGCGTCGCTCAAGAAGTCGGAGATCCTGACCAACGCCATTGCCTACATGCAGGAGCTGCAGGATGAGAACAAGGCCCTCCAGAAGGAGCTGGCTTTGTTCAAACAGAACATGGTCCCCAGTGGGATGTGGCGACATACCAAGGGGGTGGAGACCTTTCGCGCCTAATTTTTGATTTTCTCGTGTCTCGCCCTGGTTATGACTGTCATGTTCTTGTACAATATATTACCCTAATGAGTCGAGTACTCTCCATTCGTTGATTGATCGAGTTGGTTGGCGAAAAGGTGTCTGGTCGTGATATACCCAAAAGTTGCTTTTTGTTTGAATTTTTTACTATTATTCTATCTCCTATGTCAGCCGTTAGACAATACAATCTCCCCCACTTCGACACTACAGTTGAGATGCATTGCGTAGAGCGTATCTGGTAGAGGAGAAGCAAGTAGATACAGAGGTCACACTAGACTTACCCCTCCTTTTCCACTGTCCAGCCACAGCCACCACTAAAATGACCCCACCCGCCAGTTGTTATGGCGATCGGCGAAAAATCTCCGACGATGCAGCCACATCCTTGCACATCACACCGAACCCTAAATCCCCTGCCTCACCGTGCCCTAACAAAACTCCCTCACCTCCATTCCACCGCCGTCACGACCTTCCGAAATAACGAGTCGTCCCTCAGGGGACCACTTAGTCCCATACGCAGTAAAACAGGATAGACCGATCAACCATCCACCTCCTACCCAAATCAACCTAGCCCTCAATCCCTCAGTCCCTACCCAACCCACCCGTCAACCACCAGGGAAGACAATCCATCCAGTCTGCAGAAGTTCTAGACCAAAGCCAGAAGAAAATCTCCGACAATATCCATAAGGCACCCGCTAAGCTAAAACGAACTCCATTCACCCGGTCTAGACCAAGCGGGTCCGTCGCCTTGTTTGATTCCTTCCTGCCTTTGATTGGCATCCCAACTCACTTCACGTTTTAGGATTAAAAAAAGGAAAAGTCTGATAATCCTATTTTCGAATTTCGCTGGCTCACAACGGCCCGGTTCCGCCTCGGAAATGACACATTGGTCCTCCGCCCAGTCCATGCAGGGTCGAGTGGGTCCATGACATGATTGATTGTGATTCGGACTGTGCTTACATACATTCGCTCATATTTCTTTTATAGATGGAAGGTAGTTATTGGGCTCTGCCTTACTTTAGGTACATTGTTTCTTACGTGGTGAATGTACCTATCCTACTTGCTGACACCGATACTTGCGATCGAGCAGATCGTCGGACGGCTTTCGGCCGATGGGATTCGTGTTTACACCTGGTCTGGCGTGTCGGGTACCTTGACTGCGACTGGGGGTTGTTACTTGATGACATTGTATGATTTGTAGTCCTTGGTGCTTGACGGTGTGTTCCGGAAGTGTCTGGATTGGATGTGACAGTGATCGGTGTGATGATCGTGATCGTTACTTGGGGTTCCTTGTACCTTGGAAGAGGGTGTCCCTTGTAGAATTTGCTTTTTTCGGGGCTGAGGTCTTGTCACTCATTGTGTAGGATTGTAGGATTGTGGCTTTGAAGCATATAAATGGGTTATCGTAGACCCTGATGTATTCCGCTGTAAGACATTGACGTCAGGTTAAAGTTCGAGCGAGGTGTTACAATCCAGTCTATCTTGTCCCTGTTGAAGATCAACAAAGAGAAAGAAAGAGAGAAATGTCCAAGACAACCTCTTCGTACGTGACTACCCCTGTCTTCCAAGTTCCGTCCTATCTATCCTAATCTGGGACTAATCTTCCAATCTACCAGAACTAAATCAACCCCCACAACCAATACAACAGCAACAACAGAAACGACCCCTAACACCAAGTCCACGAGTACCCCATACCAGACTCCCCAGAACAACACCGAGCTGGATAATATCTCTCGGTACCGGGAGAGCCCGTCCTGGATGGAGCCGTATTATGCTGCCGAGCGCATGAAGGATAGAGAGGGTCATCGGAGACGTATTGGGGATGTCATAAAGGGGGTGGAGGGTATTTTGGGTCTGGAACCTGAACGGCCATAGAGAGGTTCCGGAATGGTGTCTTGGGATGGGGTAGGGAGGTTGTACACTTATGTTAGAGTGGTGTAGGGAGATGGCGTTAGTTTGGGTTGGTTCTAGGGAATTTGGATATGATGGTATGGGTAAAATATTAGATGGGTTCTTGTATTTTTTTGTGAATGTGTCTAGAGTGCTCTTGGGTAATCCCCGCCATCCTCCTCTTTTCTCTGATCTAGAGACTTGGTAGTAATGTCTGAGGTGGTGAGCCAAGCAGAGGAGGTCCTAGAGATGCCTTAGATTAGTCAGAGGGTATGTCGCTCTAAGGCTTCAGACATGAACATGATGCTAACTCAAATGTTGTATTCCGCTCACTAATGTGATATAATAGCTAGCAAGACACGGAGTTGTCTAGTCACTCTAGGTATTTTAAAGGTTGTACCCATGTAAAAAGCTAGATACGCTTCTAATTACATTCCCGCAAAAGAGGGCGTCCAAGACTCACGAAATTTCTAACCTTAGATTGTAACCTCCCTCCAACAATAACAAAGACCGCACAACCAAATGAATCATAATCCATCGAATAAACCAACCCCTTATTTCGGATCATGCGCAACAACCTCAATCTCAACCCTCATATCATCCTCCCCCAACCTCGTAACCCCCACACAAGTCCACAACGGCTCATGATCTGGCATCCACTTCCTAAAATTCCTCACCATAGCCTCCAACGCCTCATTATTAATCGGCACATGATACGAGTTGACCCGATACACCTGCGCCCAGCCCTTCCCGCCGGCCGTCTTGAGCGCCAGATCCACGTTCGCGAACGCCTGGTCGATCTGCGCGTTGATTTCTTTGTAGAATTCACCGGTGTTGGGGTCCCAACCTCCTTTTATTGGCATGTCATTTTAGTGAAACCAAACTATATGGTATGGATTTAGGAAGGAAATGGCGAACCTTGACCAGAGCATTCAATGCGGTCGCTGATGCGGACAGCTTGGCTGTATCTGAAGTTTTGGCGGTTGCGTTCGCCGACGCCGGGGTAGTTGAAGTAGGTTAGGTGGGACATTTTGGTTTGGTTCTTTATTATCTGGTGGTTGGAATTGAGTTTGGGATGGTTTTTGGATGGGTTTATATAGGGTTTGCGGTGCGGAATATATCTTCCGCTGATGAGGTCATAGCCCAGGAATGGAACTTTATCGAGCGACAGAGATGCGTGGACTGACAAATCAATCTTTGGTGTTGTTTCATGGGTTATGATTTTGGGTCGGGGTTTATAGAGTTAGTTTGGGTGGTATTATTATGTCCCTCTACTAGGTGTATGGTTGGTGTAGATTGTTGATAGGTATATACACTACCACATCCGCTCCCAATTGATCTGATTTAGGATATCGAAGAACCCGTAATCGACGGGCAGTGATTCCATTGGAACTGACAGTTCCAGTTGATTTGCCAGTGCGTTGCCCGGGTTGACGCTTGGGTTGGATTCGATCTCGTCGATGACGTTTGGGAGCTCGACGCCTAGGTCGAGTGGCGGACTGGGGCTTGTTTCGAACGGATAGAGCCCCTTTTCTATAGAGAACCTGTCATCTGAGATGACAGATTGGCAAAGCTTCCGCAGATTATGTCCAATATGGCCTGCCGGATACCATGATTTAGATAACTCGTCCAGCACTGTTAGACACAGGGTCAGTTTGTTCTTATGTGAGGGGGCGTTCAGATTCTCGGTTTCGTCGAGGAGGACCAGTGCTGCGGATAGTGTGCAGTGCGTTGCTGTGATTGGACTCAGATGGTATCCTCCGAACGTGTGTCGGTATTTCTGGGCGACGAGGCAGATGGAACGGGCGGATTCACGGCAGATTGAGTGAGCTAGGTCGGTGGTCTCGTTTTTGGGTTTTGAGGGTGGGTCCTCTCTCATGATGAATGGCTTTGCCAGGAGGATTCTTGCCGTGTGGTACACCATGTGGAGTGTGTAGGCTTGGGGGATGTGGTTGGCACGGTCAATTCTCAACTCCGTGGGGAGGTCGTAGAACCAGGATCTAAGGTCTAGAAGACAGGACTTGAGGAAGGCGGGTCGTTGGTGCTCCTTGAGGAGGGGTTTGGGTGCCCATCTGACATCGTTAGCTGAGCCATAGAGGTGAGCGTGGGGTATTTGTTACAATGATAAAGTGATTCGTTCCTGTATTCGACATACGCTAATCATAGCTCGCTGTAGCGGTCTGAATGCTTTCTGCGCGGCACTCATCTCAATATTAGATACTGGATCGTCATCCGGTACTTTGACGGCTCCTTGGGAGTCCTACATCTGTCAGAATACTGTGCCAGCTACGACCCAGTCGCACTTACAAGCATAGAGCATATACGTCCCGTATAACTGGATGACAATTTATCATGACAATACAAGGTCCAGTATATCTGTCTCCGGAGTTGAATCTCCCGTGGAGTCATCGCATTTGTCTCTTCGAATCCAGCCGGGTCCAGATTCAAGCCCATATCGAGACTCAATCGGTTCGCCATCCCATGGTGCAGCCAGCCAGCGGCGTCAGCCCCCATCGCCTGTTATCATTAGCATGTTCTAATTCCTGACAGACAGACGCTGCTATCTTACAATATACACCATGCCAATCATGCCGAGTGCTTGGATAGTGGTTAGGCTGGGCCTTTCCATTTCCCTGTGGAGCTGGGTTTTCGCTTCCTCAAGAAATGCTTTCCCCGCTGTATTTGGATCATCTGGGTCCGACCGCACATCGACACGATCGGAATACCGTGACCCCAAGGCAAGAATGCAATTATGCAGTAGTGGAGTCCAGTACCGTCCACCATTATTCATACTTTCTCTGAAGAGATCCTCATCGACCACAGCATACCAAGGCTGCTCCCACCTGAAGTACAGATCAATCAAATGGTCCTGAACGTCCTTGGAGACCCCCATCCCAGCCGTGATCGGGTCAATGGGGTCGATATAGCCATAGCTATCGGACACTTGATCCGGCGGAGAGACCGAAAAAGTAGAGCCATCAATACTGACTCGATTACTAGAAGAACCCTGAAACTGAAGTCGTCCACTCGTCGGCCCGAAATACCTCATCTCGCCGTCTTGATCGAAATTCAGCGACTCGTCCAGAGCAAGCCTGCCCTTGAAGTTCTCAGCCAGGCTATCCATATCCGAAGACGTGTCGTCTTGTCGTATACTGCCGTTCATACCGGACTTCTTATCTAACGGCAGTTGTTCGGGTACATTAGATTCCCTCGCATCAATCCCATGCCGTTCCAGCAGTCTTTCTAGCGATTCTATCCTCTGCCGCAAGAGAAGCACATATGTCTTAGACGCCGGTCTCCGACCATCCTCCGCGACAGAATACTGACACGGAACACGCCATCGTGAGCATCTGGAGCAGGATGGTCTGTTTCCATCGCACTGGTGGTCTCATTAGTAATACAATCGCCGGTGTCGGTTGGCCTTTGCCCACTTGTTGATCATGTAGCCACTTGACTAACCTTCGCTCGACGCCGTCGACATTCTTCACATGCTCTAGTGGTGTATTTACCGCGCTGTCTACTTGCATTTCTACGGGAGTCGGAGGACATGGTGGTGAGGTGACATGTAGAGAGAGTTCGGGTCAATTGCCTGGGGATCTGCGGCAAGACGTCAGGTCTTGGCGTCTGTGGATCCACCGCAGGATCTATGGATCTGCCTTGTTGGTCACAGGTTATGGAAGCTTTTGCCTTCTACGGGGATTTATCGGAGAATTCTATTAACGGCTGGTAGGATATATCTATTGGATGTGAAAAGGGGTTATTCCGTAACGCAATGTGGTCTTTGGTTTCAGAGGTTAGGGCTTTACAAATCACATAGTGAGCACCTCATACCGAATAAGATCCTTGATGTGCACCAAGATCTTGTAACTTTGTATCCAAATTAAGTTCAGAGGCTCCACTTCC
The DNA here is from genome assembly GCA_009193525.1 of Aspergillus sergii. Taxonomy (NCBI): domain Eukaryota; kingdom Fungi; phylum Ascomycota; class Eurotiomycetes; order Eurotiales; family Aspergillaceae; genus Aspergillus; species Aspergillus sergii. The sequence goes on along the minus strand of ML741871.1, from coordinate 81,609 downwards.
GTTTCCGGGAGAATACGAGATCTAGACTGTTGGAGTTCTTTGGATAGGATCCGCAGAGTTCCGTATAATCTAACTCTGTCTTATCAGAGGCCCGCAGTCATGGCTTTTCCTGGTAGGAGCTCTTGTGCAGCTTCAGATAGGCTGGGTATCCAAGCCGTGTTGTGTTAATTAGTTTTCTCTGGACAGTCGCAAAGGTATAGAGCCACTTGCAGATGAGCTCTTCATATTGAGATTTGGTATTAATTAAGCAGTCATCCTACTCAGCTTAGTCTGCCCGTCTTCAGGCCGGGTGTCGGTCTTTCCACCATCAACCGGGTTTCAGTCTCCGTGTTAACATGTTGTATAAACCTATCACTCGTCTCCCGAGAGATTTTCAATGCAATCGAAAATAATAACATGACCACAGATCATGGATTTCCGAACGTGGTACTGATAGTGGTAGTCAGAGAGGCCGACATCAATACCGAATGTGAGATATACAAAGCCGAACCGTGTAGACTATCAATATCAACACAAACCACATTCGCAACAACCCACCAATACCATAGCCCACCAAAATCAACACGATAATACCTCAAGACCAAATCAAGCAAAAGAAATCCTATTATCCAACTTCTCCACCGCGTCCTCCCTTCCCATCAACTTCAACCAAGCCCTCAACTCAAATCTCCCCTCATGCAAATCATTCATATTCCCCACAAACTTAAACGTATATCCAACTTCTTCAGCTGGTTCTTTACCATCCGTGTATTTGATAATACAAGACTCCGCGCGATAGTTACTCGTTTCATACGCAGCGAGCTTCATTCCATCCTCCGCGGTTTGGACATAGTATACTGCACCTTCAACGATGGTATCAGAGGCGTCGACTAAGGCCGGGTATTGGCCCCACATTTTACACTCGTAACCTTGAATTATCGCCGGTCGGAACTTGGGTTCTTGGTTTAGGTTTAGGATCTCGGCGACCATGTTTGGATCGGTTAATGTGCCGTAGAAGAAGTAGGGGCCTGGTGGTGTGGTGGATGGGTTGATTGTTGGAGGTGGGTTTGGTGGTTGGTGGAAATGCTTGGGGGGAGTGCTTCGTAGTTTTAGGACGATGGGGGAGATTTTGGAGAGAGGATCTTCGGATGGAGGTGGAGGTGGGGGAGGTCCTGGTGGGGTGGACATGGTGTTGAAGGTTAGGTTTAGGAGTAGAATAGTGAGATATAATGGGATTGAAATTTTGAATGAATGGGAATCAGAAATGAGGTGTTATACGATCAGTTTAGAGGTGTAGGGATATGGGATTGTTTTCGAGAGTTGTTTCTGGAGTACGATTACATAACCATTTGCCCTGAAATATCCAACATCAGGCTAATATTGATATAAAGGCCAGATTGACTTGTGATATTCATTGTCGTCTAGACTACTATATCTTTGATATATCATATAGTGTCTCGCAACAGTCAGACAGTGATACTATAGAACCGTCCATTCATTCCTGGACCTTGCTTGACACACCACTACCGAACAGTAGATCTGTCCTCGTCTCTCGATCCCAGACCTTCACTCCATCACTCTTCCTCTTGAAGTACAGAATCCGATGCATGGGGATAAATGCTTCATCCGTAAGATCTGCCTTCCACTGCCCCACCGGCATCTCCCTCTCCCCAAGGAACCGATCGTCATAACCGACAATATAGTCCTCAATATCGAATTCTGCATCCCAGCGAAGTCGGCTTAGGACATCACTAGCGGACCGTAGCTTTGCCCCTTCGGGCATCGCGACGGCCTTTGCGCCACGGATTGGTATGGTCCGCTGGCGTGGCTGCGCTAATTCTTCATCCTCATCCTCAAGATCAATCTCATCATCGTCGTCGTCGAACGATGCTTCATCGTAGGCGGCGTTTCCCCAGTTTGAACTATCGACCCGAAGGCCGCTGAGTGCAGAGGGCTGGACTAGGCTAACGTCAACCCAGCTAGAGGAGCTGTCGAAGTAGTTCTCGTCTTCACGGATTTGCTCTGCAAAGCTATTCAATACAGCCAAGAGGGAGATCTGGGCCGATTGTCGGTCGGCATCGCTCAATGGTGTTGCCCCTGGCGTACTTTCCCTAGTCAGACCAATCAAATAGCAACCTTGATATTCTTTGGTAGTCTCATCGACTTCTTCCATATCTGTGAAACGAGCCGGCCAGATCCGGGCGTGGATATCAGGGAACTTTCGATGGATATCTATCTATGGTTAGCTCATGGTGCTGAAAATGGACAATGGGTGTAACCTACCAACGAGAAGCGACACACATCGCCACTCCAACCACCCAACAAGCATTCTGCCCTTTGTCGCTGCACCACCCCAGTATTGGACGTTGACCTTAGCATAGCTTCGATATGATTTGAGGAACTCGTCTGCACCGGTAGAGTTTTCAATAGATCCAGCCAACTGCTCCCAGGTAACATCCTGTTTTGACAGCAGCTGATCTGCCCGTTGGAATTCTTGCACAAGTGTTCTCGTTGAAGGGATAGACGCTGCACGCGCAACGTTGACCTTCGGTTGGTGCTGGCTAAGGATCACCAAAGGCTCCCTTTGAGGTCGGAAGTATCGCGGTGGCGACTTGTAAAAGCTGGGATCATAGACGGCCTGTTTCTCCCAGTTGAACTGTGCATAGTGTTTGAAGAACGTGGTGATGATGTCCACTGCTGAGATGGTGCCGGCCTGGAGGAAGGAGAGCGTACAAATACGCGCCAAGAGCAGGGTAATGTGAATTCCACCTAGATAGCCCAGCTTGGACGAGTAGATCCCGCGTCTCTGGGCCCAGATCTTGATAAAGCGATAAGCAAGACGGAACGACGCTAAGTCTGGGATTGTTCGTTGCAGATAATGCATGTCCCGCAGGGAGTTGAGCTTGAGCAGGGACTGCATAGGGAGGTCAAAAGTGGAGTCACGTGCAGGGAGCTCGAGGGCTTGTGGCCAGCTACAGAATGCGTTAGCTATCGTGATATTTGAGGGAGCTTATGCGTTATTATAGGTATTACCTTTCAATGACACGGGTTGCTGCACAATACTGCAAATCAATGCGTACGCCACGAACCTCCAACTCCAACATTATTCCGGATGCTGCCTTCACCTTGCGGAGAAGCACAACATCGCTGTCCGTTGCTCGCCGTAGCTTCGCAATCATAAGGGCGAAGAATGTTCGTGGGCTGACTTGTCCAATGACCAGAATATCCATATCGGAGGAGCTGTTCCACACACCGAAGCCATATGAGCCAACAGGTACAACTTCAAACAACAGATCTAACCTAGTATCGGCTGGAAGATTAGCATCACGCTGGTTGACGAGCTGTTTGATCAACGCGAACGCCTCTTTCCGCTGTGTGATTTCCTCATCGGACGGAAAGGCTTGATGCTCCTTCAGACATTTCTTCAAGCCATCGATCCCTCCAAGACTCAATGGCGCCTTTTCAACGGTGATTGGGGCTTTTTCGCTTTCTAGACCTCGAGATTTTGGACCATCCAACTTGACTGTCGCTCTCACTCCCCAGTGGTCACTTGCGAGCTGGCTCTCATCTCCAGAGGTAAATCCGAATAGGTTATATGAAAGAACTTCGAATTCTTCGCCGCGCACTAGAATCCGATCGTATCGTTGAGGCCGACTATGAAAGCTTTGTCCTACGATCCGTGCGGCGTGTTCGTTTTCTGTCGGGTCATATGTTGCACCCTCCTCTCCTTCGTACGACGTCCCGAGGTCTAACCTACCCTGAGGATTTCCCCGGCCACTACTGGTGGCACGACTAGCGAAGTAACAATCCAAGAGACCGGCATCAGTCAACATGCCATCCAGAGATGCCAACACCGACGCGCCTTGAGCAGAGATCGACTTCCGCTTTAACGCAGTATCAATAGTGTAAGACGAAGTCGTAATGTTGAAATCGCCAGCAACAACCCAGTGGTTATTGGGGTAATGCCCAGACAAATATCTGAGTACCGTTTGAAGTTGGGATCGTTTAGCCATGATAGAACTGTCAATGAGGCCACAGCTAAGGTGTACGCCCGTCACAACAAGAGGGAGGAATTTAGAATCGTGGAAGGTCCCCAGGTCCTCTAGCTGAAGTACGACTGCGCCTTTATGTCGTTTGTCGAACGGTAGCCATTCCCAACGGAACTGCCAACGGCTGAGCACGACGATGTTTCGGAGGCTGTTTAGCGGACCGATTTCAGCTTGATCGGGTGGTCCATGGGTTGTGAATGGGTAACGGAGGCGGATTTCCTTGTCTCGGAGAAGGAAGGACAAGAAGTCATCAGCTACCTCCTGTAAGATGAGAATATCGGCAGTTGCAGCGTCGGAGAGTAGATTCTGCAGGAGTAGGGGATATCTTTCCGTGGGAGGCGGATGAAGAGATTCGACGAGGACATTGTACGACGCAATAGTTATTGGCGATTCTATCGGCTTCCCTCCTGTTGGCGCAGATGACTTTAGAATAGCGTTCCATTTTCCTTCTTCGCTATCATCCTGAGAAGGCGAGAACTGAAATGTCGTCTCCGAGCGAGCTGGCAACGAGGATGGCGATGAATATTCCAGAGCTTTAGGATTAGGCGACGGTGTACCAGACAGTGAAACAGCTCCCCAAACTACCATTGGGCTGGAAGCAGTATCCAGCCCTTGCGACCGGTCACGGATCAGAATTACCAGTTCTTCTACTTCCCACTCCACAGCGGGAATCAAACCGACTTTCTCCAGCAGAAACTGTCTTTCGGCCAGATCATCCGCCTCATTCTGACCAACTGTGAGATGTAGTTGGCCCGAGGCCCGCGATTGGCCACCGAAAGCATCTGTAATATCGTGTTGCAGCTGTGTTAGGGCTTTCAACCCGTCGCTTCCACTATCCGTAAGATAAACTGTGTTACTGCGCCTGTGGGCGAAGAAGTCTGATTTATCCAACCACAGACGGATAGGGTCAACTTTTCTTCTGTTGCTTAGCACAGATTGCAGCAGTTTTGAAGCTTGGGGAAGTGCCTCTGGAGCCACAAATGGGTAAATCAGATTGGCATGTGGTGGCCATCTTCCATGTGCTTTGTCATATAATGCTCGTAGACGGTCAATATCTCCGGTTAAATGCGACGGAGGAACCACACATAGGGCGGTTTCGTATGACGTCAAGGGTATAGCTCGAGTTTCCTCGGTCGACGCCATGGGTATCGTAGATTATCCTAAAACACGCTCAAAGATGCCAAGAAGAATGCTGAATTAGACCGCTAAACCGAACGGCTGAACCAAAATTACAGTATCACAATCGATTTGCTTGAGAACTAAAGGCAAGAAAATATTCCCCGTGAATAGATAAATATTTAAACTCATGTGAAGCTCTGGTTTCGTGGAGCAGAATTGGTCTGGAAGCAAGTCTCCACCGAAGACCCAGCGACTGACTGAGGATGAGTGAACGTGACTCACGGCAGTGGCGGTGCGCTAATACGAGTGACCCCCACATTGAGTCACGACGCAGATCCTACCCTAACTTATACCCAGTTAGCCCAGTTCTATAAACAGTACACTGCTGCAAGCTGGTATTCGCTTCATGTAGGATGAGAGAATGCCAACCCTCAAGCCTTCCTTGATTAACATAATTTCCGGGACTCTTACTGACCACTTCAGCATCTTCACTGCCCCGAGCACTTACATGCACAAGCTTTTAAAGATTTGGAAAAGGGCCCCACCAATAGGGTGGAATCTAAAGATATTGTTGGGAAGCCTATGTTATACTGGCGCTCACGGTCGCATTTGCCGGTGTCCAAGTAGCAAGGCGTATGTCGGAGAGAAATGTCATCTTGAATGCCAGAGATGCCCTTTTCTTACTTCCCCCCCTGGTTTATGTCGCGGGTCACCTTTCTTGCTATTGTGGACGATGCTGGCTCTAGTATGTAATGGCTTCTTGTGTAGCTATTCGACAGTTCAATTTTACCTCTCTCAAAGGTTCTTTCATTAGCCACAGCTCCCAGTACGTGTGTGATTATTATTATTAGGCTTGTATACTCATATGTATCGTTTCATAGGAAGCCTTCAATTCTTTCCACCTTTAACCATTCGACAGCGTCATGACCTGACCCACTCATGCTGAAGCAACTCTGCCGCTGACTTCCGGTGATCAGGATCAATCGTTAGCATGCCCCTCAGGAAGTCAATAAAAACAGGAACTTCGGCATCTGGCATATCATCAGGTTTCAGGAAAGGCTTGGTCGTGCCGTTAATAAGCCTTTCAAGACTTGTGGATTTCATATTCGGGATTCGAAGCAGGTCACCTAGGGACAACCCTCGTTAGAAAGGAACAAAAGCATCCCAAGTTGATGAATATTTACCTTTCTCGTCGAAGAGGTCCAGTGTACGGCTTCCTTTCTTGAGAAACTCCAGAGGAAAGGGGCCAAGGATTTCGATGGTCCTTGCCAAACGGTCGTCTTCAGCTGTCCAGGTTCCTCTCTCTGACGCCTCCCCAGAGAATGGAACTATTCCTTGAACCAACTCCATGATCTATAGATGATTGCAACAGACATCAGAAATGTCTGCAGTAATTTCAGAGCCACATTGAGGGTTACTTACAAGACATCCGAGACTCCAAATATCAACCCCGGTATCCCATGGAGCACCAATTGTCACTTCAGGTGCTCTCAGAGCTGGCGATTGAATTTGTTCTGACAGATGATTGTCCCTCCAGGATGCTACGGTACCATAAGCCTTCTAGTTTAGGAAAAGGGAGATCATGGACCATGGTTTACCTACCTACGCCAAAATCGATCATCCTGATGTGGGGTGCGTCCATTTCTGAAATGAGGGGTGTTGTGATAACTTCACGAAGCGGCACTTCGGCATTACGTTGGGTATTTATTCGTGGAGGTACTTCCTCCAGATACCGAGAAATAACCCTGTCTGGATTCTCCAGTTCCAAAAGTATGTTTGTTGGCTTAAGGTCTATCGGGAATATTCACCGTGTGAGAAAATACAGAACAATTGTATTAGAAAATATACCCATACCTGTATGAATGACTCCACACTCTCTATGGAGGAAGTCCAGCCCAAGCAAAAGCTGTCGCGCAATTACTTTCACTGCGCTCACAGGAAGCCTCCCATCTTCGTACTTGGCACATTGAAAATCTAGATGGTGTCCCAAGACATCAAAGACAAAACAAACGTGATCGCCATTCGGTCCTGTGTGTTTGAATTGATCCAGCAGAGGCAGTATGTAATGGCTCCCTTTGTGTTTGCTTCTTCCAGATAAGTCCGTGATTTTTGTTAAAATCGCTCTCTCAAAAATGTCATGAGGACCGCCATAGCAATCCGCCCTCAGCAGCTTAAGTGTCACATATCTCTGGCGTCTGTTTATTGATAAACATGTCATCTCTAAGGTACTAAAGGGGTAAAAGGATCTACTTACTTGGAGTCTTTGGCTAGCCAGACCGTAGAGTATTGGCCATACCCGAGTTTCCTCAGTACAGTGTATTTACCACGGTCAAAGGTGTCCCCCAGGGACACGCGATGGAAACCTCCGGCTGTGTACAGATCTGGCTCTTCTGCATTCGGAACATAGTTTCGACGTCCTAGTGGAGATGTCTGTGAAGTGTATCCCAATATATTTGCTAATCTTGACCGCGACCTTAGTAATGTCGCTTTTAATGTGTTCATTGTCTTGGCAGAAGACATTCAATCGGTGATGCGCACTCAACATACGCGTGATCCCGTTGTTTTGTGCTTGGGATTATGCAAGGGTTGATGAGTAATAATATTATTGTAGCCAAGAGAACATGAGGGGATGAAAAAATATAAGGTGTACCGCACCTAGGAGAATCTCATTAACGAGAACTTTACATTTGCAAATAGCTATATAATTGACAAACCTCCATAGAGATACTTCCAGAAAGGAAATGTGCATGTAATGCCGAAGCTGATCTCCTAGGCTCATACTATCTTCGGACCTCCAAATCTAGATTATACATAACGGAAGCACGGCCTGGTCAAGAAGTTCAATAATCCGCTTGAGGCTGTTCAATGCTGGCAATATCACCGGTGTATCGGGATCTTCAATGTCCACATTGCCGGCCATTGCGTCAAAGCTATGAGAAGAAGGATCGTCGGGGAATTCAGTATGAACATCAACGCCAAGACTCCTCCGTGCAGCAGCGGCCACTTCGTTTGCCTGGAAAGGGACGGCATTATCATTCTTTCCATGAAGGATGATAGTGGCAGGTAGTCCAGAGCCACCATTGAAGTAGACGGGATACAGCTAGCGGGCCTCTGTTGGAACTGCGTCTGGGCCGTGGATAGTAATCTTCTCGCTTATGCCTTGTATCCAAGTCATGAAGTCAGGAAACAGGGCCATGCAATGGAATGTTGCAATCAACCCCATGCGGAAGTCAGTTGTTGGTCGCTCGGCGCAGGGTATCCGCTGAACACCCTAGACTCTCCTGTTTGTCGGCGTTGATCCAATTGATCGAGGAATGGTTGTCCATCTATTGGAGGCATGCCGAATATGTTGGTTCCTGGTGTCATATATCTTTCACTCAGTAGATCAAGCATTCCGTACAGAAATAACAAAGCGTTGGGCTTGGCAGATGCCACAGATGCACCTGTAATTGTGAGGTAGTCGCCTACTCTAGAGCCGGCCGATAGGTTGTCGTATTGTCTCCGATAGCGGGTACCTCACCGATTCATAAGCACTAGCGAGATCAACTCTAGAGTCTTACGTTACGATACATGTGATGGCTATTGCGTCAAATTAGGTCTAGTGGTCTGAGAGGCCAGGTCCTAGTGAGGTCGCCAGGTTGAGTTTGGGGAAGAGATACTATCGTGTCACTTTCTGTATTTAATTATAATTAATAGTTCGAGCCGCGAGCGTGAAAGAGAAAAATTATCAAAACATGACAGCTATGCGTGAGTGAAAAGTCCCTAGGAGAAAACTAATGACTTCCTTCACTGTGCTCTTGCTCGCCACTGCCGTGTTCCTGCGCTCCTTGACTGTGGCTCGCTGACGACTGGCCATTGCTGTTCTCCTTTCCTTCCTGACCATGACCCTCTGACTGGCCATTGCCCTGGTCCTTCCCTTGCTGCCCATGGCCCTCCGACGACTCGTCATGGCCCACAACACCATGGCCGTGGCAGGACCGAACCTTCTCCTCATAATCACAGATCCCAAACCTAGAGTTGTATGCCGTTCCGGGGCCGCAAGTCTTTCGGACAGGAATACCGCCAGAAGCGCATTCGTAGAAGCTGTGGCAGTCGTGCGGGTCGGCCCAAACAGCTCCTGTCTCACAGCTGGGGTGAGCGGCGGCGCTGAATGCAAAGAAGGAAGCGGCAAAGATAGCCAGAGCCTTGAAGGAGGTGAACTGCATCTTGATGCTGTTTGGAACCGAGCTGTTAGCAGTTGCACTAGATCGGGTAGGATAATTCGGTCTTGATCATGCAGAAGTACGTACGCTAATTGTGGGACTGGGTTGTCACGAATGAATAAATGGCCTCCGGAATGATGAGGTGTGGATGGGAGATGAGGTCAGGGTTGGCGCGGGTGTCCTGTTGTCGTGTCAAAGTGACTTGATGTTGTCGATGGATAATTCATTTCGAGGTAGAGATTATACCGGCTTTTATAGATTCGTGGTCTATACAAGTGTTGCTCTTGCAAGGGATGCACAAGAAATGCATTCTTAGATCATCCCCTGAATACCGGTATGCCTTCCCTGCCATTGAAGGGGGAGCACTTTACCGCACCCATTAACTAGAATGCTGCACTCCGTGGAGATGGTAAATAAGAGTATTGGATATGAGGAACTAAGCAGTACAGTGTGGAAGTGGGTTGTCAACATTTTGATGCTCCACTTCCCCAGTTCTGCGGGTTGACACTCTCCCGCATTTCGGTACAGGGCTATCCCTTGCGATACTTTCCTCCTCCAAGCAATGCCTACTGTGTAGCAATTCCGTAGGTATTCTACAATGTGATTAAACTCATTAAAGAAAAGATTCGCGCCATGACCCTGCTTTCTTCAAAGAAGCTCATTATGACCCTCGCCAGTATTTCAGAGGGAGTACATAGGTCTTCGAAAGCGACAAACCGCACAAGAGGTCTTTACTTTAGTTCATTCGCGCTGAATATCAGGAATAGGGACTCTAGAACGCCAGATGAAGCCAAAGAGCGCTGCTAGGGATACTGCACATGGAACTGGAAACAAGCACGGGAGGCCCTGAAGTCGGCTGCGGGAACTATTGAAAGAATGCAGGATGTTCCAATGCTACATGAACCTTGTTGTTCGCTTATGTCCCTGTCATCCCTTGACTCCTTTGCAACCACACCGCTTATTTCCAATTGAGTTTTCTCCCTTGCTTTCATTTGCCGATTGTTGTTAAGTTTTAGCTTGTTGAAGTTTTGCCGCAAACAGAGAGAGCTGAAAAAGGCTATACAGTTCAAATGTTATTGTTATGCAGTTGGGATTCTAAAGTCACTACTTTCTAAAACCAGTTGTGTAACGCTGCAGGCTCTTGGCTTTAACATCCTGCACGCTCTTTGTCGTGCATTATGTCGCAAGTATACGCGCTTCATGCTCCCTCTTCGAGTGGCGGGAGTGATCGCATATGTTGGATTTCACCCCTTCTTCGAAGATTCGATTGCTACACCCTGGAGTACAAATCCAGTTTAGTGCGACTTGTCATTAGGGTTCTAAGCAGGTCCAAATTCAATCAGACAGCAGATCATTCCGAAATATAATTTTGTTGTTTTTAAAATCGCGCCGCGCGGAATGCGAAACAGGCGCTCTCTGGCAGGATAAAGGATCCGGGGTATTTTTCATCATTAGCATCTACTGGTGAACATATGGGGTACAACATTCTTTTAGTGAAGTGGTGTAGCCTATGCCAGAGGCCAAGGGAGCACAACTGGTGCAACTGAGTCTGATTCTTCCTTCTATTCTGTGGTGGCCTACGTAAACCAAGTACTGGAGGCCATTTTGGTTTTAGGATCAATGATCTAGATTCTGGAGATCATCGATTCAGCTCTCCTCTATATTGTTTAAACATATGCTGAACCCTCTGGAGGTAGGGGATGGAACATACCAGCAAATAAAGCCTGGTTAATATTTCTTCCATTCGTGGAGACATCGTGCCCACCTCCTTCGACCGAGGATGGCCACCGATACACTCAACTTGCCCGTGAATCTCAGTGCTATATTAAGTCATGCTGTGGGTCCTGTCGCCATCCATGGGCATAGACTCAAAGTCTCGGAAGCTTCGACGCAACCAACCTTTGGCTTTCAATAAGATGGTCCTCATGGTCAATCGCGAGGCGATAATATAAGACACATAGCTAATGTAGTAGTCTTATGATAATGGATGCCCATTTCGCGCTGGCTAAGTAGCAAGTAAAGAGAGTCTGAGCACAATCTGTCATATTAATTTCTTATCAGAGTGGAGGAGATAGCTGCGTGATTGCTTTCTTTGTATATGCGGAAGCAATGTTATAGGGCTACATCTATCTGCAGTACGACATGTCAGAACTAGCGTAATGTCGGATGGCTTATATTTTAGACTGTAAGTACAGAAAAGCTTTATTTCATGTCACGGCTTAGACAAGACGGAATATTGGGTAATGCAGGACAAGGTAGTCGCGTGCTGGTCTATTTCCGTCTTAAAATATATATTCAACGTTGCTGGAAGCTTTGGCAGGATAAAGGAATCACCGAGGTCAGGGAAGTAGCCCGGGGCGACCACAAAATATATAGCAAACCCAATTAGCTTAGATATATATTTCTTGAGCATAAACTATATCACGGTACACGTTAAAGGAAGAAAATTCATGGCAATTAGCAGCACTGCAGAAGATGTCCACCTAACGGCTTCAAATGAACTAGCAGCAATCCCAAATCTTAGCCTTGAGACGTTGAGTGATTTAGTTTGCCCAAAGAAACAGGCAAAAAGGTATGATGAGGTCCCTCGCCTAAGTTGCACCTGTGGCCAATGACAAAGCTTCTCTTGTCCGCCCCTCAGGCCTACATCTCACAGAATAGAGCGAGGCTGGCTGAGAAGTTATAGTGGGGAGCGGGATCGGCAGTGCCGAGCATAAGGTGACGAATCATAGATGATGGTGCTAGCGTTGACTATTGAGATGAGGTGCATTAGCTCTGATGGTCTGTCTGGGCGATGAGTCTAAACCTACGATTTTCTATGCTCAACGTGTATGGCCATGTTTTGGTGGAATGAACTGTGGATCTGGTCTACCATTATAGGATCGGGAAGATCGACTTATTTTGAGTTTTAAGATTCCAAAATACTACAGCATAACATTTCACTACATCTCCGAATCAAAAGCAAACACCCTCTAAGCATTCTCTACTCCACTTATGGCATTGTTTGTCCTCATCATAAACAGACTCTATAGGCATGTTTAGATGGACCAATTTATGACTGCACTCTGTTCAGTTGAACATGATCTTCTGCTGCAGAACCCTATGCTACGCAAGGGTTCAGCTCCCTGACTTGAAGGAGGTTAAGGAGAATATTAATGAAACAACCTTGAACCTGGCTCGCAGCCATAAATCTTCCGATCCTGTAAGGTTTATATACAGCCATCCCTCACTTCTGATTATCACCATCCTCACAGTTCATCATGTACTCCTACTCCATTCTCCCCTGTGACTACGAAAGTGTCTTGCAGTGGGCTCCCAAATTCATCCATTTCAGATTAAACGCCCTCAAATCCGCCCCCGACCACACCACCTCCTCCTACGAGCTCGAAGCCGCCATCCCAGAATCAGCATGGGTCTTTACCCTCAGCAAGCCCAACCCGGTCTTTCGCGTCCTCCTCTGCACCGCCCGCCATGCCGGCGATGAGGATGACTCCCTCCCCGTCTGGGAGCGCGAATGGGCCGGCATTCTCTGTGTTTACGGGCCGAGATCTCACACCGCACACGACACCATCACTTCCACCTGGTACATGGGGCTGGGCTTCGTCATGCCCCTTCATCGCGGCAGTGGCACCCTGCGCCATATCTTCAACTTTGGCATCCAGACCATGCGGGACTTTGACCGGCGACGCTTCGATGTGGCAACGCGGTATGAGACACGAGTGCAGATCATCGCCAAGGCAAACGAACCAGGGACGCTAAGGTATTACCGCACCGGAGGACTGCAAATCACCGAACAGCTCACGCTGGGGGAGTACTCGAAACGAGGGTGGGATCTGCCGATCTGCGGCGACCTGCTCGAGATGCCGATCGTGGTGATGGAGATGGTGGTGGAGACGCAGGAGAATGTGAGGGCGCGGCTTTAATTCGCGTTGTTTTCTTCTAGACATACCTTGTGTACTATGATTTTTAATTAAAATATTCCTACCGATGATCATCTGCCCCTATTTAATCATTCTAATAAGTCTATTATAGTCGCTGCCCCTCCATCGTACACTTATCATCTCGTACGTCAACCATGCCAGAAGCACCCCCCTGCCTGTTTCCTGTTCGGAATCAGATCACAGACAGGGAAAGTATCTCAATCCCCATTCCAGCCGATCTCCCTGCGGAGACTGAAGATGTATGTGCATTGCTGGGAGCGGCATGGGCCCTGGTGCTGTATCGATTCGCTGCTGCCGAGGAGATTGCCTTTGTTCTCTGTCAAGAGGAGAAGAGAGTCGTCACCGCATCGATTCGGCCAGAGGAGGCTGTGAAGCGGCTGCTGGAGGATTGCAGACAGTCGGTGCCGTATGGCAGCCATCAGGTCAACAGTGGACTGTTCTTCTCTGATTCATTTCATCATGATATCGCTGTAGGTCATCGGTTAAAAAAAAAAAAAAAAAACAAAGACAGAAGGATATGCTGACCATCAGATCACACTGCTCGTTGATTTATCCCATCGCAGCGTCTCTCTACACTCCAACCAGCTCGATGAAGCCGAGGCACGCTTCGTCGCCAGCGCCAGCGCTGAGGCCATTCATGCCATCACCGCCAAGCCAGACCAGGAATTGCGAGCTGTCAGTCTCTGTCACGAACAGCATCTCGCTCAGCTTGACACCTGGAATCAGCGCCAGCCCATTTACTCCCCGCCAGCAACTTCGATATACGAGCTGGTACAGCCGTTCAGTCGATCGCAGCCATCTGCCCCGGCCATCTGCGCCTGGGATGGAGACATCACCTACGGCCAGCTGGATGCCCTCACTGGCCAGCTGGCGGCGCATCTGCAGGAAATGAACGTCCGGCCCAACAGGGTCGTGGCCTTGTGCTTTGAAAAGTCGCTCTGGGCTATTATCAGCATGCTGGCTGTCGTCCGCACAGGCGCAGCCTTTGTCTTTCTCGATCCATCGTATCCGCCAGCTCATCGACAGCTGATCCTATCGCAGGCTTCCCCTGTGATAATCTTGACGTCTCCATCGCATCGGCAACTGTTCGACGATGATACACCTGTCATCCCCGTCACTCGCACTCTCCTGTCCCAACTCCCTCCATCGACAGACGTATTCCAACCGCCAAATACCATGCAAGACCCAGCCTTTCTGGTGTTCACCTCGGGCAGTTCCGGAACTCCGAAAGGATGCGTGCTCGATCACGGCTCTCTGGCTGGAAGCATCGCCCTGGGCCGAAATTGGGCGTTTGACACCACGTGCAATCGAATCTTCCAATTCTCCCCTTTTGTCTTTGGAACGTGCAACCTGGAGTTTTTCTCCGCCTTCCTCACAGGTGGCGTGCTGTGCATTGCATCCGATCACGAGTGGAAGAACGATCTCATCGGTGTCATCAATCGCATGCAACCTACTGGGTTGATCCTCCCCCCGTCCGTGGCGAAAGTCATCTCCCCACACATGATCCCCAGTGTGAAGATGCTCGCCATGGGTGGAGAGCCGCTGGATGCCTCCCTGCTGGACCGATGGGTGGACCATGTCCGTCTCGTCCAGGGATATGGGATGTCTGAGAATTCCGGTATCCTCACGTTAAACCTCAATCTCACGGGCGATTCCGACCCCCGCGGCGTGGGCCAGAGTCCCAACGGTCGACTGTGGCTCGTGAACCCCGATGATCATCAGCAGCTGGCCGCAATTGGTGCCGTGGGGGAGCTTGTCTACGAAGGCCCGGGTGTCGCCAGCAAGTATCTCAACCACCCCGACAAGTCGGCAGCGACGTTTATCGAGCCACCCGTGTGGATGCAGTATTTTGCCTCCCTTCCCGGGCGAGGGCGATTTTTAAAGACAGGCGATCTGGCACGATATAATCCAGACGGCACAATTAGCCATCTTGGCCGGAAGGATTCTCAGGTCAAAATCCGCGGTCAACGGGTGGACCTGAAAGAGATCGAACAGGCCGTGCGGCCACAGCTCGGTGCTGCTTTTGACGTCTTTGTAGAACTCGTCCGTCCGAAGAGAAGCACTCCCATCTTGGCCGCGTTCTTACTGTGCAAGAATACCAACTCTCGTCCTCAAACGGAGGGGCATCCCTTCGCGGTCCTTCCCGCTTCCCTTGCATTGAAGATGGAGAAGCTTGACACTTCGTTACGGAGCAGTCTTCCGGTATACATGGTACCTACCGTGTATCTGCTCCTGGAAACACTCCCCACAACTATCACAGGAAAGGTCGACCGACGGGGGCTCAGAGAACAGGCCAGTAGACTTACCCGGGCAGAGCTCGACGGTCTAATGCACGGTCATGCTTCCGAGGTGCTCCCCCCATCGACGCCAATGGAGAAACGCCTAGTCAGTCTGATGGCAGCCGTGCTTCGGCTCGAAACCACCGAACTATCAGTGACCAACAGCTTCCTCAAGCTCGGGGGAGACTCGATCACCGCCATGGCGTTTGTGCGCAAGTGCGCAACAGATCGGATCGTCATCACTGTCCAGGATATCTTCCAGGCGCCGACGATTGCTAGCCTTGCGATGCGCGCTCAGGAAAAGCAGCCAGATAGAGCTATCGATCAGAGTCACTCCGAGCGGGCCAAGACGACAACCGACATCCTACAAGAGTTCAACCTGGAGAGCGGTCATTTGCGGAAGATGGGTATCGCCGAGCGTGGGGATGTCGTTGACGCATATCCTTCATCTCCTATTCAGGAAGGAATGTTACTTGCTCAAGCTATGATACCCTCGCGCTATAAAACCCGTGTCATGTGGAGGGCACGTTTGAATAACCAGGGAGAAGTGTGTATCGAACGGCTACAGGCTGCGTGGTCTGCAGTTGTGCGTCGCCATCCAGCGCTGCGGACGGTGTTTATGCCTCGTCCTCGCGATAGTAACAAACATATTCAGCTCGTCTTGAGTGTAGACAAGGCCGATAATGCGGCTAGGGTTGTCGATGTCGCCGTCGACTTAGCCAGTCGTCCAGCATGTACCTCGAGCATCGCGCAAATGGCACTGCAAAAGCTGTCATCAGGTGAAGTCGGTTGTCGGCTGGATGCTGACCATACAGTTATAGATGGCCTTTCTCTGCAGATCATAATGCGCGACATTGTATTAGCCTACGATGATCTTCTCCCTTCCACAAGCCCTTTCCTCTTTCGGGAACACATTCTCGCCGACGCAATGCTCTCGCGAGAAGACGCAAAGGCGTACTGGGCCACTCGACTGCAAGACTGCCCACCGTGCCAGTTTCCCACCCTGAATAAAGAAAGTGATATCCCTGTATCGCCAAATTTCCGCTCAATAGGGATTGAAATCGGGTCTTACTCTGGTCTGTTCGATCTCTCGCACAAGTACGGCCTCACCATGGCCAATATCTTCCAGGTTGCGTGGGCATTGGTCTTGCAGACCTTTACCGGTCAGAGGTCAGTCTGCTTTGGGTATATGGTTGCCGGCAGAGACTCTTCAGAGGGAACATGGGATGTGATTGGCCTGTTCACCAACATGGTTACCAGAGTGATCGATCTTGATCCAACTAAGTCGCTGCTTGACATTGTGCAGGCGACCCAGCAGGATTTCGCAGATAGTCTCCCTTATCAGCATATTTCCGCCGCAGAGGTCTTTCGCCACCTAGAGACTACTTCCAGTCATCGATTCAATACCCTCGTGTCTTTTGTAAATGTGGTCGACGATGGCTCTGCGGAAAGAAGTCTAAGACTCGAGACCATCGATGCACTGGATTACACCGAGTATGATGTGTCCTTAGATGGAGTCATGCAGAACGGAAGCGTCACCGCGCGGATCAAATACTGGGACTCGGTCTTGACGGATGAACAGGCCCAAAGTCTGGTGGGAGTGTTTCAGCAGGCGATTAGTGTCCTGGCTACGTCTGCGCGGTCGCCTGGTGAGCTCTACCTGTTGAGCGATAGAGACAGACGGCAGATCAAGGAATGGAATGGCTCCCCCCCGGAAACAGTAGACAGCTGTATTCATGCATATGTCGACCAGCAGTCCAAGAGACACCCTTTCGCACCGGCTGTCCATGCGTGGAATGGCTCTTTTACCTACCAGGAACTGTCGTCCTATTCGTCCAGCCTGGCAAAGCGTCTCTCCGACCTCGGGGTTCGTCCCGGGGAAGTCGTTCCCCTATGTTTTGAAAAGTCCTGCTGGGTCCCAATCGCTATGCTGGCTGTGTTGAAAGCAGGCGCCGTCCTTGTCTTGCTCAATCCATCCCTTCCTTTCGAACGGCTCCAGAGTATCTGCCAGATCACCGAAGCGCGGATCATCATCACCTCAAGGCAGAATTCCGTACTGTGTACACAGCTCGAAGTGGATCCAATCGTGATTGAAGACCAGCACTGGGTCAGCGCCGAAAATTGGGCGCCACCCGTCGTGTCCGGAGAAGATCTAGCCTATATAGCCTTCACATCGGGCTCAACCGGTGCCCCCAAAGGCCCCATGATTCACCACTCGGCATATCTAAGCAGTGCGCTTCGATTCGGCCCGCCTCTCCATCTAAACAGCGAGGCCCGGGTCTTTCAATACTCGTCATACTCCTTCGACGTCAGCATCTCCGATCATCTCGCCACCCTCCTAACGGGAGGATGCATCTGTATTCCTTCCGACGCCGACGTCAAGGGCGACCTGGGTTCAGCCATTGAGAATCTCGGTGCCAATTGGGCAATGTTGACGCCGTCGGTTTCTCGCATTCTCCAGCCAGACAGTGTGCCGTCTCTCAAAACACTGTGTCTCATTGGCGAGGCGCTGACTACCAGCGATGTCCACTCGTGGTCGAACCATGTAACTCTGATGAACACGTACGGGCCCACCGAAACAGCATGTATATCCCACGGTTGTGCCTCGACGGAGAATGAGAGAAGTAAATGTATTGGTCAAGGGCTGGGGACGGTTTCGTGGATCGTCAGCGAGGATGATCCGGAGAGGCTTATGCCCGTGGGCACAGTGGGAGAACTCTTGATTGACGGGCCGATTGTTGGAAAGGGATACCTGAAGAATGAGGAAAAGACCAATGCAGCATTCATCGACTGTCCGTCGTGGATGGATTCAATGCGCCCAGGCCATCAGGCAAAGCTCTACAAGACAGGAGATCTGGTCCAATACATGAATGACGGGTCTATTCTCTTTGTTGGCCGCAAGAACACGCAAGTCAAAGTCCGCGGCCAGTGGGTGGAGCTCAGCGAGGTGGAAAACCGCGCTCGACTGTGCTTTCCTGGTGAATCTCAGGTTGTCGTCGAGTATCTGGCTGATCAATCGCTTCTCATCGGGTTTGTATCTTACCTCATGTTGCCCGACACGACCGAGTTCCAACAAAAGGCATCTCTCGCACGCCACGCCATGCTAGATCACCTCCCGGAATATATGATCCCTTCAGCCTTTATCCCCGTTTCTCAGATCCCATTGGGACCGACTGGGAAAGTCGACCGACGCCAACTGAGCGACATTATCCGTGCTCTATCTCCCCAGGAGCTGTGGAAGTACGTCATTGGCGCGAAAGAATCCGCAGCCCCGTCGACCGATCTCGAGGGAAAACTGCAGCAAGTCTATGCATCTGTTCTAGCGGCCCCGGCAGAGGTTATCGGTGTTGATGATGACTTCTTCCACCTAGGAGGGAGCTCCTTGGCTGCAATGAAGATTTCCGCGCGTGCTCGGGCGGACGGATTCGCAGTCAGCGTTGCAGATGTGTTTCAGCATCGCACGATTCGCCGACTGGCTGGGAGTATACAGGATGTACCGACTCCAGTGGGTGTGGAGATATCTTCTCGCTGTGCTTTGGATAGTGGCATGCTGGAAAGCCTTTCAAAGAGGCAGATTTTGCAAACAGACGTCGAGGATATTCGACCCTGCACGCCCATGCAAAGAATGATGCTCGACGCACAGCAGGACTCGGACGTATACACGCTTTGCTTTTCGGTGCAGATCACATCCAAGTCGTCTGTCCAAGCAGCGGATCTGAAAGATGCATGGCAGGCTATCGTCGATCGCCATCATATCCTGCGCACGGTCTTCATCGACGACTCATATACTCAGGCCATTCTCACTAGCAAAGCCGCTCGCCAACATGACCTGCCCTACCAGCTGGTCTTTAACCAGGATACACCCTCCTGTGTCACTCTGACCGGACATATGAGCCATGCCGTCGGCGATGCAGCCTCTACGGCTATCATCCTCGACGGCCTGCGCCGTATCTACACTGACGAGGAACTGGAACCCGTCGTCCACTTTAGCGAGTACGCAGAATATATAAACACATCATCCGCTCGCGCAATGCAATACTGGTTGGTATATCTGCATGGCGCATCACCATCCATCTTCCCACACACACACGCCCATCGTGGCCGACTCTGCACCCACCCAATCACCCTCTGCACGGATTTCAACCGCATCTCGCAATCCTGCCAACAAGCGCAAACCACCATCCCGAACCTCATCAGATCAGCCTGGGCTCTGACTCTGGCTCGTTGGACTCAAACCATCACCTTCGGATACCTCGTCTCGGGACGTGATGCGCCAATCACCTCGGTCGAGAATATCGTCGGCCCCCTCCTGAACCTGGCCGTCTGCCGACTCGAGCTCACATCGCACTCCTCCCTTAAAGATATCCTCGCCACTATACAAACCGACTACACCCGCTCTCTCGCCCAGCAGGCAGGTACAATCCCCGCTCTCAACGAGGTGGAAAAGACATCCGGACCCCTCTTCAACACCCTCATCAACCACCGCCAATTCCCCTCCGATCCATCATCCATTGGCGATGATGATCTTCACTTTCGCATTATCTCTTCAACGGACCCTATGCATGTATGTTCCCTGCCCCCCTCATGTAATACGGGTAACTGATAAATGTAGTATGATATCGTGGTTGTGGCAGACCAAACACCAACTGAGATCACCGTATCGCTGAATTATTGGGATGGCCGGATCCCAGAACGCACCGTGGCTAGCTTGGCGGCGTCTTTTGATACTATCTTGTCGTTTTTCATTGCAGATCTGTCGTCAAGGCCCTATGATGTGATTGAACGTGTGTCTTTGGGTTGATAGACCCTCAGTCGCATGTTATGGCAGTATATCAGACTCAATCAGCCGGCGAGGATAGCATATTCTACACAAGCCGCCCGAAACTTCCGCGAGCTCTGCACCAAAGGTATGGATGTTGTGCGGCTGGAACAATGTGGCTCTGTGACTCGGAAAGGGTTGTCTGTTCAGTCTGGGCCTGTTTAGTTCTGGGTAGTATGCATTGACTTTCCGCAATAACATCTGGATCTACATCTTTACTACAAGATCAGTATACCCTAGTACATGGGACATGCATGTACATGTCGCATCGGGCGCCGCCGATTGGCCCGTCTTTGGTGTTCCCGTGTGCCCCCTAGCACCCAGAGTACATGGCAATGTATCTGCACCTGTGTTGTCTCTCTGTTTCTCTATCTTTTTATTTCTCTCTGTCTTTCACTATCTCTCTCTGTCTCTCTCTATCTCTTCTCTTATAAGCGCTCTTTCGGTGTACTATGGTCTATTAGCAGTATACCTGCGGAGTGCGGTAGACTAATGGGCTTCTGGACTGTAATCCTGGGATATTATTAGGGGTTAGGATAGATCTGATCTCTAGCCACTAAATCCTGACCCCCTTGGAATTGGGACCCTGATAACGAACACAAGCCAGCTGCAGCCACATAGAAGATATCCCTTAAGAGCTAGACCGACTTGCTCTAGACGAACCCACCCCTATCCCACAGGGATCAGCACGATCTTGTTACTATAGTGGCCAGAAAGTCTGGAATAGTGGGGCCAGACACCTCCGCGATCTGTGTTGTAGAACGTGATAAATAGATCACAGGGAATCTCCAGAGCATTAACCCAATAAGCAGACTAATTCCTTGTTGTCTTATACCTCTCTCACAAGGTATAAGTAACGAACGGGAAAGGTACATCGGCCAAAATATACGCGTGAAAAATGATCAGACGTTAATTAAGACACAGAAACACCACCAATAAACTCCACGACGGTTCTGGATCATCTGCACAATACCCGCAGCCATGAATGATAGACTGGACGCCCTCGAGAGGCGCCTTCAGGCCTTAGATCCGAGATTGGGGGGCGCGATGGACACCTGCCAGCTCTGGACAAGTGAGAGACCTTGAGCGTCGGGTGGAGGAATTAACTGCACGGTTGGAAACGGTGATGGCGCAGATTGGTAGGCTGTCGGGTGACACAGTATACCCTATGGACCACAGTAAGTAGCACTTCTTCTTCACAAGGATATGAGTCTCCGAACCTGATACTGATCAGCCAATACTTATTTAGCTCGCGTCGGTGTTAGTGAATATGGGCGTGTGGGCCGCGTCGAGGCCGGAAGAGCTGCTGTAACCCGACGAAAGGGCGGAGGACTGACTCGAATCGCTTTCAAGCAACGTTTTGATCGCGTCCCACACGTCCAGATCACACCCGAGCGATTCGGGGGCCCCGGCACTGGCAAGGTTGAAAACTTTTGGTTATATCTCTACAATGATGGACATCCCTGTGCTGATGAAGAGGGCTTTAACGCTGGCAATTACATTGGGGTTGGACAAACCGTTGTCTTTAGACGGTTGGCCGTGGAGATAGTTGGAGCCTGTTCGTATCCAAGCTGGCCAGCCTATTTAACCATTACTGCAGATGGAAACTGTCGCCGTTGGCCTATGTCTAATTTCCTTCCTATGTTGTGTCTTGAAACCAAAAACAGCTGTGGGCGCGAGCGAGGATACCTACCTAGTTCCAGCTATTGACTAAGCATTTCAGTATCTTCTAGAGGGTTTTCTTTTTAATTAGAATACGAGCATTGTGTATTCCTCTATCAGGTTATAACCTACATAGAATGCTACTCCGCTGTGCACCTGAATTATGGTTTCTCGGATGGTACTGGCGCCACCGGTGCCATCAGATAGTTCTACACTGCTGTCATCGGGACCAACGGGAATGGAGTTGTTTGTGGAACCTAGCATGTCTGTAGATACATGCCAACGACCAGGAAAGGAATTTCGGTTTGTGCGAGTATCTGAAAAGAGAACGATTAGTTCACTATGACCCCCAAGGCCTCCAGGGGCCCGTGTTGGGCGAGTCTAAACTACCTGGAATTTAGGTTGTAGTATTCTACTCGCACGAATAAACGACAAGTCAAGAGGGAGTGATTGCGCAAGATTGTAATTTAGATACTTAGGAGAGATATACATCCCAAGATGACGATTCATGATATCACGGTTGCTAGTGATCTTGATCACTGGATTTGGACTGTCTCCATCCATTTGAATTGCAGGTTGCCAACGAGCATTTCCCCTTCATAACTGACTAGGGTCACCCCTAATTAAATAACTTTTTTGCAACCAGAAGACTAATACATACGGCCATAGTGTGTGGAGAACCGTGCGGCTGAAGAGGGAAAAGATGAATGTGGAGTTCCTGTCGGTCTTGGATGGTGGTAGGTGATGATGGAATTGATTGGCGCTCAACGGAGGACGAATAGCCAGATATCGTGTCATTATAGTGGGGGAACTGAAGTTACCCCTCATTTCTTATACTTGTCCAAATACATTTAAATAACAAAGACTCCATAGATCCTGATTTCCTCTTCTCTTCTTCCTCTTCATCATCCTCTTCTATCGCATCATTACGCTCTTTTTGTATCAGCAAACCCAAGACCCATCAAAATGCCTGTAAGTACAGCCCAGATATAACTGACTGTCGTCATAACTCTAGCTAATCATATTGAAAACAGACCAGATTCGGGCGTTTCCCATCAGGTCAACAGAATAATAGAATCAGACCATACTAAGGGCATGCCCCTATCTAGATTGTTCACGTCCGCCCCACGGTACCTCATGCTAATTCTCTTGGTAAAATGGGAGACACGTGAGTTGGAGATGGACTAGTGCCAGAGGTAACATGGTTTGATAAAGCACCCTGGGTACAGCGAGGGCCCCGTCATCAATGCTATGAAGGATGCATTGTCTCGCCTCGGCATCTCTTTGGAGGAAGCTCAATATGGGCCATCACCATCAGAGGTTTTCCCTTCATGGTATATTGTGCTGTACGTCCTACTAGGACTTTCAATTTGGTACCCAAAAGAAAGAGCAGTTCTTGACTAACCTGATTACTCTGTCTAGTGCAACAACCTCTGCTGATATTGATGAAGTCGACTTGAGGAATGCGCTTGACGAGGTTTGGGCTGCAATGGCTAGTCAACCAGAAGACTCTGTCCCTGCAGCCGACATCCAGGTCGACGATCAAGATGCGGAAGATTGATTATGCAGTTAATCTAGTTCACATGGTTTATAAGGCTCACAGTAGTGCTCTAGACACAATTATAAATGAGAATGAAAAGCGATAACATCATTGAGAGAGGTAATTTCATAACTAGTCATGGTAGTCTCTATCCTTACGACAGAAGTGATATGTACATGATTAATAGTGCTTGTTGACGACTTGAATCGGGAGCCGCTTCTCGTTGAAGCTAATCAGATTCTTGACTATGTACACATCTGGAAGTCCGTGAATGCTTATCTTCTATCTGTGTGTACACGCCAATATATCCGGGATTCGGTTAGTCGGGCTAGCTATATTCATTGCTCCGATATATTGATCCTCATCATATCTCAACTGGCCGATCGGCCACATACTCATGCTCTTCTTTAAGTTCTTATTGTACAATACTTGGTTATGGGTATTAAACGGGTTAGCCCCTGACACACATGGTGCCAAGCAGTACACGGCGATTAACTTGTGACATGAGGGCTATGGATGCGTATGCCATTGAGGAATACGACTGTATTAAGATGAGTAGATGGGTGGCTAGCTAAGAGAGATGAATCTATCGGCTCACCCACTGTACGCACCCCAGGGCACCCACCGAGGGATCGACTGTCCATAAGCCACACGCCGGGAGGTTAGTAGTTTGGTGGGTCCACTAGCGAAGCCCTCCTGTTGTATTTTTAATTTATTTTAATTTATTTTTTGTTTGCCTGGTTGAGGTTTAAAAAGACTGGTAAGTAAGACCCAAGTTATTCGCATTGCGTGCACCAGCAGTCTATACTGTTCCCGTCAAAAGTTTCCGTTAGATGCCCGTTTTACACCAAACCTCGATGTTTCTGAATATGAATTTCTGAGTGATATCATATAATCTGCCGATATAATAGGTTCAAGAAATAGCTATTCGACTAATTTATATAATTTCAGAATGTCAGTAAGTATAATTAAGATAGTCTGTTTTACTAATACATAAGTCAAAGATAATGGTTCAGTGCTTCTGGGAGAGATATAGCCAGGGCCCTATATTCCACAAGACCAAAAGATCACATAAATCTGAATCGTAGATTCAGATTGCGCTGAGTCACACCTATATAATTTCCTGCCATTACGGCTTATAAATTTACAATTAGTATAACTATCATTAAAAAATTCTTATTATCAAGAAATATACGTAGGGCAGGCAGTTCAAGGAATTCAAGCTGATGGAGGGGACATTAAGGCCCACCGGTGGGTTGTGATTTTCACGACGAGAGATTACTTGAGGATATTCCGCCATCACGACCTTACGCACTGGTGCGTAGTAGCCTTTTCTCCGTTTTGACTATGCGATGGTGCATATAATAGGAACTAGTGCGGCACAGTATGAAGACTGGAGTTAATCGCACTTTTTAGCGGGTTTGGGTTTAGCGTTTCCCAAAGGGGTCAATGCGAATACTTAAACACCTGCGACAATAGACATGCTTAGTGTCAAGAAACGTTCTGATTCACTTTCCTTTGATATGCCCCTCATTTCCGTGTCAATTTTTGATCCTTATAGTTGAGTTTCCATAATCCTCAACGTGGATCCGTTCCCTGCAGCAGAAAGACTTAGTTTACGAGAGTCATGAGCCGCGCAGCAGCCGCTTATATACACGGCCACGTGTACACCGTGGATGAGAGAAAGCCATGGGCGGAGGCTTTCATTGTGTCTCCATCAGGGCGCTTCGAAGCGGTTGGAACCAACGAAGAAATTCTGGATCTGGCTAAGGAACAAAGCCTGCCCACATATGACTTGAAGAATGTATTTGTGATGCCCGGGATCCACGACGCACATACACACCTACTGCTTGCCTCTATGCAAAAGCTAAACGAAATTGATATTGGGTCAGGCAGTACTGCTGCTACTATTGTGGCAAATATCAAAAACGGCCTGTCAGCCTGCGCCTGTGCCTGTGCCCACGTCCGAGGGGACTGGCTCATTGCGAACTTCTACGCAGGGGGGAACTTTCCGGACGGGAAGATCGACCGCAAGTACCTGGACGATGCGTTCCCAGACCGACCACTGCTCGTTCGTGATATTTCTTGTCACAATATTGTCCTCAATAGCGCCGGACTGGAGCGTGCTGGTTATGATACCGAGGCCCAGGAGGACCCTCCTGGCGGGAAGTACGTACGCCGACCTGACGGCAGCTTGACTGGGGAGTTGGTGGAAGCTGCCACAACCCAGGCTTGGTCCAGGCTCCCTCAACCACCGGTCTCGTACGTGAAGGAAGCCATTCTGTATGGAATACGAATGTCCCATAGATTTGGGATCACTTCCGTTCAAGAGGCATCCGCAAACACAGTCTATCTGCACGCCTTGCGCGAGCTTGAACAAGAAAATCGACTCCAAATGGAAATTTTTCCTCATATTGTTCATGCTCCGGAAACATTCGCTGCCGAAAGCCAGGAGACCTTGCACGACCTAATCGACCGCTCTGATACATTTTGCAGCGAGCACGTTCACACTCGGTTTGTCAAATTCTGGATGGATGGTGCACCGATCCCACCCCATTTTACACATTGTGATTTGGACCCGGACGGCTTCCCTGACGAGAATAAATTACTACTGAGCTTCGATGCATTGTTAAGCGCCCTAATACAGCATGATGCGAGAGGCATGACATGTAAGATTCATTGTGCCGGGGAGGGTTCCGTAAGACGCGCACTGGACGTACTGGAAATAGTTCGACAATCGAATCCTGCAGGGCCGCAGCATGAATTGGCCCACTGTAACACAATCCACAGAGGTGAGACAGAAATTCCAGACCGAGCAGAGCAAAAATCTAGCTAAAAACTAATATTTTACTGAAGATGATATTCCTCGCATGGCAAAGCTCCGCATCACTGCCGAGATGTCACCTGCAATATTCCACGAGACAAGTCTGACAGCGAACTTTCCCCATATCTTTCAATGGCCGTTCAAGGAGCTACAGGAAGCTGGAGTTCATATCACTGTGGGTTCCGACTGGATTCTGCCTCCGACACCAGACATCTTTCCTGCGCTGGCAGCAATTGTAGAAAGGTTTGGTCCGGAACCAGGCAAAACAGCTGAAGAAGTTGGGGGGGAGAAGATTTGTCGGATAATCACGTTGTCTGGGGCAGAAGCAGTAGGCAAAGCCATGGAGATGGGCAGTATTGAGATTGGGAAAAGGGCGAATTTTATTGCCGTTGATCGAGACTTGAGCCGCGGTCAATTTGCAGGCGCGAAAGTGCTGAAAACGTGGTTCGAGGGAGAGGCTGTCTGGGCAGATAGGGAGATGGGATATCAAATTAAAAAAACTAAATTTGTACTGTAATTAACAGCAGTGACTTCGATTAAACTCATCGGCATTTATGGCATGGCGGGAAGTTGACAGCTCTTCTCATCTTTAACTGGACTCTAGATTTATCATGCCTACGAGCTACTAGATGTGTATGCAAACCAGGCGCTGTCTGGGGTGATGATATACCTTGCTGGATGTAGAGAATCAAAGCGGAACTCTATTCAGTTTACATTGGCCAGGCAATCTGCCAATTTGATGAATGGTCAAGATATACATTCTCGCAGGATAGTAGGCCCGTTTGGCACTACATACTTTGTATTTCCTCTTCACATCACGTAACATGCAGTCTTGCCAATGAACCACAGTAAAAACTATTCAATCTTCGGTACCATTTGACAGTCTCAAATCCTACTTGCAGAGTTTCCTTGTGTTTGAGACAACGGATAAGATGCTGCCATGGCAGCTGCGTCAGTCTTCGCTAAATGCGTGGCATAAGAGCCAAAAAGCATTCGTACGACTCGTTGTGGCTTTGGGTCCCAGCAGTAAAACCTTCCAGTTGAGCGCATCTTCTGAAGGTCGACAACGATGATGGACTCAACAGGCATAATCGTCTCTGTCCAAAACAACAAATATAGCTGGTCGCTCAGCTTGAAGGTTCTGCAGAATTCGGTATCGGCCAGACCCTTTTCAGTTCCCGAGAGACAATGCCAAGTCAGGGTCCCACGATTCAGATAGACGTGTTCATAAGCATCTTTGGACGAGTAACGGTACACAATGTGTCGACCAACGAGCTCGTCCGTCTCAGGAAAGTGTTCGGCGTCAGGAAAAGTGGCGGTTTGTCCCTGGAGGAAGTCGGTCTTCGTGCGCCGCTGTCCTTCCACTTCCGCCAGCTTGGACAGCCCCGCAATAACCTGACCAGTTGAACGATCCCAGACGAAGCTCACGTGTTCCTCGAATTCTGGCTTGTAAAAGTCCACAAAGAAGATGCCAGGTCGCACCTCAAAGGCCTTGTAGTCGTGTTTGCCTCTGATGCCCTTTTGAGCACCCGTGTTAACCTCCCAGCTCAAAGAGCTTTCAGTGGTGAAATGATGGGAGATAGAAATATCGCCGTCAAAGATGATGTTGATGGCCTCACCTGCCAGGGCTGACGAGGCTGGCATTAAATGCTCTGCAAAACCTACTGCCAGTTCCTCGAGAGTGGGCCATTGCGAGACTGGGATAAAATCATTCGAGTCGAAGGCTGGCATTTTGGATGGGATGATAACGCAGCAAAGTTGGAAACCTGCTGAAACGAAGCAATCTCGAGGGGAAGTTCCGAGAGATTCAAAACTGCAAGGTATGAGGTGCTTGCACGGCAAGCATTTATATCAGTATCAACCCATAGGCATTCATGGTTGGTTGCCGCGGAATTGCACCGCCCGACCCATTCCAGCCAATCGCACTTTTTGCCCTCAAAAGGGTTTCGCGTTGCATTACCCTAACGAGCATCACCGCCACCCAGCAATAATGTATCTATGCGGAGGAAGGAGTAGTTTATGATCTTTCTTGGAACAAAGAAAAGTACGGCAGGGATGGTTTCATAGGAATGGTGTATTGACAAATTCCGAGGTCCAGGAGGCGGAAGCTTAGTGTGCACTTGCAGCGACATCACTTCAACACCTCGCGTGTAGATCACCACAGCCATCAAATATGTCCTGTTGTAGCCGCTACAGTGCGGTGCAAAGGGCAAGAAGAGAAATCAAATAGCGTAGTAAGTAATCAGCTCTTTGACTGGGTAAAAGGGCTCTGACGATTTCCTTTAAGCCGGTTGCGCGCGATGCAAGGAACGTGTACGTTCACCCTCCTTGTTAATCTATTACGCTCTTCTTGACCATGAATGCAGACGTAAAAGCGAATTGAATGCGACGATAATATTCCCTCACAGGATGATACAAAGGCAGCACAAGACGCTGGACACTTCCAGGGCATGTTGAAGGATTTGAATGTTGCACCAGCTATCGAGTATATTCTTCGCGACAATGACCCTTCCCCCGCACTCACATTCCAACAAATCCTCTTTCACTTTATTGGAAAATACAAAGCCAAGTCTGAAACAGACCATAACCTGATGATCTTGTATGATGCGGGCCATGGAATGATGAATGGAAGCTTTGCCTTCGCTGAAACAGGCAAGCGAAGAAAATTCTCAATGCAGAGAACTGTCTGCTCAACCAGGCCATCCCCTAGTCAGACTATCTCGATGTCTTACTCATCTTTGATTGTTGCTATGCGCACGTGGCAACTCTGGTTGCAACCATCTCGCGCAGGGTGGTCGAAGTGATAGCAGCGACGAGCATATAGACACCCACGGTAGAGGTGCGGCCTTATATAGGTCATTGGATTTACTGCCTGCTAGGTTCTCTTTGCTGGCTTATCCAGCTTGATTCTTGTTCACAACTGGGTGGTTTATTCACTAACAGCAACCTGGGATGGTCACAGCACTTTGAATGTCGCTAAGATGTATTAGAATTGGGTATTCCAGATAGGCATATAATGATTAAGGTAGGATGTAGACATACCTTGCTAGAGTTGTGAAGAAAAGATCCAAATCTTCCTGGGCATAGACGTCTCCAATACCTGCAAAAATTCCCAGTTCGTTACCCTTTGGGGCCGTCTTTCCTTCGGGGATGCTGTACATCTTTGTTGCCAGTTAACAAAGGTCCAAGAAAGGCTTAGACATCCATCAATATCTTACCTTGGATACATTGAGGAGTGATCGCAAGACCACAGAATTCACCCAGACCAGCCAAAAGCTGCTCAACGGACATCAGCATTGGTTCGATAATTGGCGGTAGCCCGTTTATAGAACGCTTTGAAAACCCACTGCTAGCCTTTCCTGCATTCGTCACCTCTCGGAGTGTAATACCAGGCGTAATATAGTCGATATGGTCACCGACAGAGGAAGGAACATGATACCTATTTTATACCAGTACATGAAATCCATCGCCGATACCTTGATCAAAATTGATGCAGCTTACTCTCTACAGGCCACATGAGGTTGACCGGTCTCAGCATGAGAGTAAATATAATACTCAGTATGCAGAAGCCTTTCAAGCTCCTCCGCATTCGCATCCAACTGGATCCATTGATTGTTCGTCGACTGGGAGATACGGTGGGGAGAAATTCCAGATGACTCCAGCCAGGATCGAACGCTCTTCACACTGTCTTCGCTCGGTGCAAACATATTATGAATCTCAGATTCTGAAATGTATTTTCCGTAGCGACTCGAGGACGGGTTTGACCTGGAGTTGAATTTTAACCACGTCCACAGGCGTTGCGGCTGCTCCAAGAAGGATAACGGAGAATTTCATTATGAACTCGGATGAATGTGGACAATCACCTCATGCACAATGAAGTTGGAATCCCGAGTTTGGGAAAAGAGAAGGGGCAGCTTTATAGCCTGCTTGCAAGACTCCACTCGTCCAGAGAGATTCTCCATCGCTCTTCTAGGTTGGCGTCTCTTCAAGGGCAACTTCAAGAAACCTCCAATGATCTTGCCTCAGCGGTCAAAGAACAAGCGGCCTTAAACACGTTTTCGGATTATACTTTAATAGTCTCATGGGTGGATTTGGAATTCTGAGACAGAACTCATCAGGAAAGCTGAGAAACAGATCAGTGATGCTTGGACTTGAACTAAGAAGAGGGAAGCGGGCCTAGACAGATCACTATTTTCACAACCTTAACGCACAGTGTCATTGTTCGCTCCCCATAGTTCAAATTTCCTGTGAAAGGCAGCGAAACCCTCACTAGTAGAACGAAAGGATGCATCGGAGACCCGGTGGTCAATGGGTTATCTTCTCATAATAACAACAACCAAACGGGTGAAGTTAGTACAGCTTCAAGCCCCGATGACATGCTTTGGTAAAGGATAAGTTGACCTCGCAGAACACATACACCATGTGAAGAAAACTATGTTGTCGGAGTTTATCCAACAACGCCAACAAAGGCACGAACGTGTCTGCACAGACCAAGCTGTAGCCTCCATTGTACTAGGGTCAAAGAGACATCTGCAGTCTTGGTCGTACGTTGGAGAATACATGTATCTGCAAAGGAGGCGATATTGAGTCCCAATTCTAGAGACTCGTTTAGCGGTATGAAGTGGTGTATAGTCTTTGTCTTTGTTGAATAAGCCATGTGGCCAGTTCAAAAGAAAGGATGTTGAACTATCTCCGGATTGCGCGAGGAAGAATTGGTTCTGATTGAAGATCATACGGTTCACCAAGACAAGAAGATCGATTGGGTGTATAATACCATTGATATGAGTTGTGTCCAGTTTAGCGGTTTCATCAATGCTCTTGATGCCTGAACGAGCTATGAGTTGGTCCATGGCTGAATGAATTTGGAGGATCGAGCGTTGGTTAAGTTCTGTCTTTCAAGAAGCCAGGAGGAATTAATTTCCACGGGGATAACGAGCTTTTTATCTGATCTTCTTTCCCACGTTTCATCTCGTACCTCTGAAGGATACATACTGGTATGTATTTTTAGATGAATTGACTGTATGAGCCTTCTCTGTGTGCAATTTGCAAGCCATTTTTCACATAGCTTGGCTTAAAATTACTGGTTCCAAGGCATACTATACCAGAGTATAATATATTTGTATATTTTTGCGGATATTATTTAAGGAAAATACAAATATAAGCCGAATTTTCCAGTTTCGGTTGCATTAGTTGATTCAGAAACGTCTGAGCACTCGTGTCCGTACTTTTTTTTTTCGAATGCTCCATCCCCGGAATACCGTATCCAGCTCCCCAAGCCATTATTATTTACAACCCAGAGGAAGACAGGATCAACTGCAGCTGTTTTGAGAGCTCTCCGATCTTCAGAATCAAAGGTCAATATTCGAAATGAGGTAAGGGTGTCTTCGAAGGAGTGCGGCGTGAAAGAGGAAGACTTACATTTGAGGGTTGCATCATTGTGAAATGGTTCCCGGGAACAGATGAGGAAGAGATGCTTCTGGCCGGCAGGAGTGTTTCCCATCCTCCGGAACCAAAATCATTCCGCTTATCCAGAATCCAACTCGCAGTGGCGTCCACCGCCAGGGAAGGATTCGCCTTCAATCTCAGGTCACTCAGACCATCACACACGCCTTCTCGAGCCCATATTATTGACGTACGGGGAGCCAAAGCAGCTGACAGCTGGGAGCGGGTTGGGTCATAGACACCAAGATTCTTGATAGTTGCGTCGAAGTGGTCCAAGATACATCGACTCACGGCATGAGGCAGCTTGGAATCATCGTTTTGCATTTGACCGAGGATGCCGATGGAGTTGAGATATTTGATCAGAGATGAAGACATGGGAGGCAATACCGTTGGACATGGGGCGTCGATAAGTATCAGATTGTGTATCTCCTCACCGGCTTCAATGAGTTGCTTTGTTGCTTCGTACGCAAGCACGCCTCCCACTGACCAGCCACCGAGATGGTATGGACCTGAAGGACTGTGGTTCCTAATTGTAGACAGGTATGTCCTCACGACTTCCTCAATGCCATCGGTGTAGCCATCTGGATTATTGCGGAACGGACACACTAGACCATAGACGTCGAAGTTTGGATGAAGCCCTTCCAATCCCGCATAGGATGCTGGGGATCCTGAACCGTCCGGGAAGAGAAACAGCTTCTGATTGCTGGTCAGGTTTGACCGTCGCTGAAGAAGAATGGCATTTGCCTGTGGACCCTTTCTGTCGTAGGCAGCCGCAATGGCTTCGGGCTGCAAACTATTGTTGCTGCCGACTAGAGCTTTTGACACTTCGTTCATCGTTGTATTTTGCAGGAAGAAATCCATGGGGAGCTCAACGCCCTCTTCTCGAAGCCTTCCTAAGACAGTCAAGCTCATCAAAGAATCGATTCCTAGAGAAGCCAGGTCCGCAGTCGGTTCAAGATTGTCTTCAGTAAGGCCGGTTTCCTCCAAGATGACGGACCTCACGAGATACACGGTGTCATCGGCTGTGTCCTCTGGTGTGACCGGTTCAGTGCTAGATGATCCCAAAGATGGTGATAAACTGTAGGGAGTAGCATGATCAATCAGATGATCACTAATCACTGTATCATTTGCGGCGGCATTGGACAC
Organism: Aspergillus sergii; assembly: GCA_009193525.1. Taxonomy (NCBI): domain Eukaryota; kingdom Fungi; phylum Ascomycota; class Eurotiomycetes; order Eurotiales; family Aspergillaceae; genus Aspergillus; species Aspergillus sergii. The sequence continues at coordinate 48,607 of ML741871.1, read as the reverse complement.
CCTGTGTTCCCGATTCAAAACATCCAGAAGCTGCTCGACTGTAGAGCATCCGAGAAGTTGACTGTGTGAAATGTCAATATCAAATTCATCACGGAGGCGGCCAGCAACTGTCAAGGCCATGAGCGAATCCAGCCCTATCTCGCTCAGGTTGTCGTCAGGATAGAGTTTGGATGATAGACCAAGCTCTTCCTCGACCAAACCAAGAATCGAACCGGTCGACTGTTTCTCTTTTTGTCCAACCCTGCGGACTGCTTTATTCACGGTCGTGATAGGTGCTTGAGGCTTCGAAAAAGCTGGCTGAGGGGCTTCCTTAGGAGCTTTCTTCTTCACGGGAACTGGTTTGTGATTGGCTCCAATTGGAGGGAGGAGCACGTCGAGAACTGCGCGTGGAACACGTTGAAATCGGAGATCTTCAATCAAACCGATAATCTCTCCCTCATGCAGGATCCAGACATCTCCAGCAAACATTGTCTTATCGACGGGTAACATTCGGACGTATGTCTGATATTGACCGCCAGCAACCAGGGGTCTCGCAAAGCGCATACTCTCCCACCCATGGGAAATATATACCGCCTCCTTGTAGTTGATATTCTCATTACCGTTCATGACGAAACCTGACAGGTGAGCCAACGAGTCAATCCAATACGGACTGCATTGGAACGAGGTATCATCTCCTCGAACATCCAGGCTGACCTTGGCAGCAGCCTCGTACAGGCTGCTCGCTAAAAGAACGTGGCTCATTCGTTGATACTCTGGCGCATAGTCTACCAGACTGCTGAACAGTCGATACGCCAGGTTACTAGTAACTTTACTGACTTCACCCAAAGCGGCCTTGGTTTCAAGTCCGTCGATACGTTCTTGGACCAAATGAAGGCTATGGGACCAACGTCGGAGCCACTTCTCTGGGGATCCGTACTCGACTATACAATTCGCATGCTTGGTTGTCGTCTTTTCCTCGGATGTCGCAGTGGTGTATTCAAGACGTACTCTTTGCGATGCTCTATCGATGTGTGCGATGAGTCGCAAGATGCGGTTCTCGTCTTTTCTCGGTGCCTTGATGATCAGCGGCTGTACCACCTCCATGCTGGTGATGTTGAGGCCAGGTAAGTTAATACCAGAATTTTCCTGTTGTTGGATATGATGAGCAACTGTTTGTGCAATATCTGCGTAAATAGACTACAGCTGGTTATCAGTAATTATCTTTGTCGTTGGAACCATGCTGGAGAAGGTTGACTCACCGATGGACAAAGAGCTGAACCATTCACGCGATGCCCACTGACAGCGGCATGCAGCTTAGGATCCCAGAGCTCTGTTTCAAAAATCACAACAGGGTCAGAGGCATCATAATCCTCACTCACAACCCGATGAACAGAGCTTGATAGTTTCTTTGCCGGTTCTCGAACCTTGTTTCTGACAGCGTCAATGACTGGTAATGCATCTCCCTTGCGAAGCGTCCAATCATTCCGGTAGTCCATCCAATATTTTTTGTTGTCGAAGGCATATGAGGGAAGGTTGAGAAGGCGATGTGTCTGATCGAAATCACGGTGGTATTCAGACCAATTGATGGAAAAGCCTTGGTCATGGAGGGAAGCCAAACTGCTAACAATAACTTTCCATGGGCTCTCTTTCCGCCTCAAAGTTGGAACCCTAATGTTCTTATCGCCCAGGATATCTCGGATCATTCCCAGACAGATTGGGTGGGGCCCGATCTCGATGAACACCGACTCATCCAGCAGCCCCTGATCACTTGATCTCTGCACAGCACTGGCAAATTGGACTGTTTCTCGACAATGCTTCCGTATATAAGCTGCGTCAATTTGATCATTAACGCCTAATGGTCGACCAGCTGAAGCACTCAAGATGGGGATCTGAGGTGTACCGAAATTGATCCCTTTGGCAAACTCTTCTAGATCGTCAATAATTGGGTCGACCTGTGCCGTGTGGAAAGCAAATGGAACTTGCAGCTTAGTGCAGCGAATCTTTGCGCACGAGAGGTGCACCTCCAAATCGTCGATCACTTCTCGTTTACCAGCAAAGACGGTCTCCCGAGGACTATTCGAGCATGCAATCTCGACGTCTCCCGAGAAAGTGGCCAGGAGCGGCTGGAGGGCTACAAATACCTCGGACACGGCCAGCATGGAATGGGTGTACGGCCGGCACCTGCTTTCCAGAAGGCGTGCTCGGTAGCCAACAAGGAAAATCGCATCGCTGACAGACAGAACACCGCTCACCTGGAGAGCTGCATACTCCCCAAGACTATGGCCGACAACAGCGGTCGGTTTGATTCCCCATGACCTCCACAAGCGAGACAAAGCAATCTGGATAGACACCAGTCCAACCTGGGTTTGAATAGCAGACAATTGACTAATATCAGAGACGCTTCCGTCAACGAGAGAGAGAAACGACGGATATCCCTGTTGCCTGGCAATTCCGTCGAATAGCAAGATATCCGTGCGGAATTGGGTCGATGACGCGTAAAGCTCGTGTGCCAGGGCAGGATAAATTGCACCTTGCCCAGTGAAGACAAAGATCACAGACTTCTTTCCGTGTGACAGCAATGAATTTGACGGAGTTAATCCCCGCTTATTTTGTAGAGCGACTAGAATGCGTTCCGGGGGCTCAACGACTGTGCATCGGAACCCATAATGTTTTCTACGGGCAGTTGTCGTGTAGCTCAGGTCTCCCGGCGAGATATCTGGGTTGTTGGATATGTACGCGATCAATTTCTCCAGGTTGTTTTTAAACGCTGTAGCGGTATGTCCAGAGACTGTCACAGCGTGGGATGGACGGGGGTCCTCTTCCTCACGAGTTACTGGCTTTGGGGGCTCCTGGATCAATAAAGCTGTATTTCCACCCTATTCAGCTCACTGGTTAGTATTGAATCTTTTCTATTGAGGGCTTAGAACTGACTGCGGCACTAAAATTATTCACCAGTATTGTCCGCTTCGAGCCTCTGGGCGCCGGTAAAGGAGTCTTAGTCATCGCTATGCGAACACTGTCATGAAGTGTTAGAAATACCGACGTCGGACATGCCCTCAAAGAGGACTCACTTTCTTGCCTCAAGATCTGGAAAACCCTTGTTGATCTCGTTTTTGATCCCCACATGTGGTGGGATGAAACCTTTTTTGAACATGAGAATGGACTTTATCAGGGATGCCACACCAGATGACTGAGACTGAATTAGCTTGCATCAAACACAATAGGAAAAGGGCGCATACGGCTTCTCCATGACCTATATTCGCCTGAATTTGAAAATTAATACCTTACTGAGCCATCTAGGCGATAGATATGCCTACTCACCTTGATAGCCCCCACATACAACGGGTAGTCTGCAGGCCGGCTGGGACATGCAGGCGCAAAGACATCCGTCACAGAGCGCATTTCTGTCCCATCTCCCGCCTGGGTTCCTGTGCCGTGCATTTCGACATAGCCCACATCAAAGGGATCGACACCTGATTGTTGCAAGATCTCGCGATATAGCTTGGATTGGGTCTCTGCATGTGGATGCGTAATGCTGACTGCCTGCGCTGAATGATTTGTGGCAGCACCGAGAATCACAGCCAGAACATTATCATTGTCAAGCTCAGCATCTTTTAGCCTTTTGATAACCACCGTTCCCACACCATCTGCGCGGCAATAGCCATCAGCAGCCTTGTCAAAGGTCTTGCATGACCCAGTCTGTGAAAGAAACTGGCCTCGACTCAATCCTGAAAAGAGATCAGGCGACGTGAGTACGCTTAGTCCACCCGTAACTGCCGTGTCGCAATCACCACTCCACAGTGATGTACAGGCTAGCTGGATCGCAGCCAGGCTAGAGGAACAGGCAGTATCTACACTAAAACTGGGACCTTCGAATTTGAAGTAGTAATTGATTCGTCCCTGTAAAATTGTTGGCAATGTGATACGCTCGTAAAGGATATACATCAACACCTACAGGTCCAAATGCACGAATTCCACCAGTGATGAAATACGTCCCAATATCCTGTGCAGCGTTGACATCCCGATAATCATCACTTGTCTGGCCGTAGAAAGTCCCAATACGACTTAGAGTGGTCGAGCGTGTCCTATTACCAACATATCCAGACATCTCCAGTGCCTCGTAAGCGGTGACAAGCGCCAATCGCTGCATCGGATCTGTTTGAAGAGCTTCTTTCGGGGACATGTTGAAAAATCGAGGGTCGAACTCCCCTGGGCCATCGATGAAGCAACCATAGGGGGTCCAGCTGGTGTTTTTTGCCTTCCCGCTAGGGTCAACGTGCTTCTCGGCATCGAATCGATCTGTGGGGATCTATTATTTATCAGTGTCTTATCCACAAAGGTGGTAATACCATTCGCTCACCACTCGATGCATATCGAGACCTGCTTCCAAGACATTCCACAGCTCCTCAGCACTCTCAGCGCCAGGGAACCGACCAGACACACCAACAATGGCAAGGGGAGCATTGTTGTGGGGTCGTGAAGGCTGATACTGCTCTTTCCGTAGATCAAGTGCGACGATATCTCGGATGGACACGGTCGTTTGAGTTCGTGACCTCAATGCCGAGGCAAGGCCCTCAGCAGCTGTAGTTGGACCTACCACGTCCAAGGTGATCGAGGTCACATTCTTTACTTTGATTTGTGCGACATACTTGTCCACCACCAAGTCAAACCGCAAAGGCGCCTGCAATGTGTCAAGAACAACAGTTTTAAATAAGCCCAAGGCGTTCGGGCAGTCCACCGGTCTCCCTGTAGATGGACAAACCAGAGTCTTCCTTGTCGGAAAGCTAGCCAAGTGTTGCGGGTCAACACCTGCGCGATTGAGGAAGCTAGGAAAGTCCAACATACTATGAATGTGGGAGGCGTGGTATGCCGAGTAAATCGGCAGTGGTCGGATTTTTTCCCCTGATCTCATCAAATTCTCCGTGAAACACTGCAAGGAAGGTGGCGGCCCGCTGACAGTAACGCTGTTAAGGCCAACTGCACTGACAAAACACTGATGAAGCGAAAGGAGGCCATCAGCATGATACATTTTCAGAGCGGAAAGCAATTCGTCTTCAGTCATTTTCAAGATGGCCGTTGACCAACTGCTCAATGGTGTGCCTTGCTCATGCAGCATGCTGCTGGCTGTTGCCGCTTGAAGCCCCATCTGAAACGCGATAGAGACGGTAGGTACGGCCAAATCCTTGAGATCATCCAGTGATGCACAGGCGGCGTATGCCGCCGCAACCAAGGATCCAGTGCATAGTCCCACAACTGAGATCTCATCATGTTTCTCTACTCGACGAGGCTTGGTTTCGTAATACTGAAATAGCTGCAATAGTTGTACAATGGCGAGAAGGGTGCTGGCAATAGCTGGATGACAAGCACTATTGCTCTCATGGTATATCGTGGCCAGGTCATGGACGTTGTCAAATCGTGGTAGGTATTCGCCATCAAGGGGAGGAAGCTGATTAGCTAGAGCTCTCAAGGTGGTGCTCGCGTCCCGAATAAAGTCGCTCCGGGCCACGCTCTGAGGGGCATCTAATAAGAGTCTCTTCGCTAGCGAAGAGACATTGGCCGTCTGGTCTCCAAAGAGAACCAGTTTCGGTGTTTCAGACTGGTTTGGCTGACGCATAGTGAAAAAAGAAGTGACGAATATTCATGCACAAGAGGGAATACCTAGGGAAAGGAACAACAACAAACAAATAAGAATCTGCAGTTGCGCAGATTTAAGAAGTTTGGTAGTGGGTTGAGTCGAATCCACATACCCATTCTAGACGCAACTCAAGAGCCGATACTCCTGTATAACAAATACTATTTTTCTTAAACTACCTATTACCACGTTTGGAGTATGGGGCTCAATGGCTCCACTCCCAGCCCGTGTTGTATCGGAATATTATTCCTTTTACCCACGTGGCGCTGCGGTGGGCAGCTGAAAGATAAGGTCAGTCTGCTGGAATGTAAACTGCGGTTGGAATGTCTATTGCAATTTGTCGTCAGAAGCCATCTATCAGACTATCAGTGCGGATCAAGTGGGTACACTATTGGCCACTATTGCATCTAGATATTTCTCCAAGTCGATCGGGGGTGTTCGCATAAGCGAGGGAGCCCAGAAGGGAGGTGATTGCCTGAAAATCCCTTCGGCAATTTGTTTGGGTCCAATTGCGGGTCTTCCATGGTCAAGACCCACCACGACTTTTTAAGTAAACCATCCTACTCTCCAAGGAATACATAACCTCTTTTCTTGGGCAAAGCATTTTGTGTTTTGTTCACCGTACGTCGACCCAATCTGTTCCTCAAATTTCCCACCGGAATCATTGCAGGCCAAGGAGTCTCAGTCTTTCATCATCGCAACATGAGTGTTTCCCCCTCGAAGCATGCAACTGCATGTCGTGAGCAACATAATAACCAGCGCTCTTTTCTTGACCTTGTCTTCTACCTTGCTCTCACTTCAAGGCTTAATAACATAAGAATTTTGTTCGGAGTCTTTGGAGGGGGTATGTTTCATTCTCTAGGGAAAGAAAAGCTTGACCACAGACTGATTATTACATGAAGTGATATCTACTTTGCTCGCTGGTATCTCGAAGGCACAACATGAGCCCGCTAGTATCTCACGTCAATTTATACTACGCCAAGCTGCGCTCTGCTTTCTCCATTGCTTTTCACTGGGTGCTGCGGGCAATACGTGGAATGATTTAGTTGATCGTGATATTGATTCCAAGGTAGCTAGGACCAAAAGTCGGCCCTTGGCATCAGGAAAGGTTTCAACTGTTGAGGCAGTGGCTTGGATAGCATGTCTCTATTCTATTTCAGCGGGAACACTCAGTTGGATGCTGGACGACAAGGATGCGTGAGTAGGACCTATGAGCCAGCTGGACCTTGTCTGTCACTTGGGCTGATCATAAAAATCTGCTAGATGGAAACTTATGATGCCATTGACCGCCGTTATTATGCTTTATCCTTTCGGCAAGCGGCCAGCCTTTCGGAAACTCCACATCTACCCTCAATACCTCCTGGGCATGGCTCTGGGATATCCTACAATCTACGGGTGGTCTGCTATCTATGGCGGACAACTGACCTTGTCTGAAATCCTCGAACGCTGCTTCCCCCTATGTCTCTTTCTCTTCTTTTGGACTTTCTACGGAAATACCGCGTACAGCTACCAGGACATAGAAGATGACCGCAAGATGAAGGTAAATTCGGCATACAACCTCGCGGGAAAACATATACACGCTCTTCTAGCCGTTTTAGGTATCATGACACTCCTCACTATTCCTTTCGTCCTCAATCCCATCTCCTCTCTTTGGCTGTGGATATCGTGGATGGGAGTGTGGACAATAGGCATTGCAAAGCAGTTGATCTCTTTTGATCCAAGCATGCCAGAAACGGGTGGGGCTCTCCAGTTGCAGACCGTGGTATTGGGTATATGGATCATCGTTGCTTGTATTGTACAACTTGGTCTACTGGAATTATCGACGATATAGCAAGCCAGGAATTAATGTGTGAGGAAGGCGGGGAGACCAAGCTCATTTATACATGGCCGGAAACAGGCGATCTTTTATAGTTCACTGTTGGAAGGTGATACTGGTGCAATTTAGTTGATGAAGCTGAATATGGTATCGGGAATGTGAGATCAAACCACATCTCATATGTACTTGGTTGTGAAATATCCAGGTATGACATTGGCCAATAATGTACCAACTTGATAAAAGTACATAACCGGGAAGAATGGGGAGGGCTGGATTGCGCAGTAGATTTAGACTTGACTTTGGAAGTGTTTGTACATTGTCATTCGCCGCCAGAACGGAAGGAATAAAAATGTTGCATCCCTACTATTCCTTGTACACGGGACCACAGAGGCAGAAATTTTGATAACAAATGACTACAATAACGCTTACAGTATTTCAATAGATTTCTAGGGGATTCGAGCTGATAACCTGGTATATAGCTTCTGATGGCAAACTGCGATAGAGATTGCAGTGCGGTAGACTTTGATATTATACGCTGGTTTAGCAACTGCCGACACACCTATCTCCTAGCCAACTAGGAAGACAAGGGCCTAGTATTGAGATAATCCACCTTCCCTATGAGGATTCAATAATTCACATCAAAATGTTACCCATGTCGTAGTCTCTGCGGTTAATCTCTGACCTTGCCTCTACTCTAGAAATCCCTGTGTTAACAGAATTAATCACCCTAACCACCCTAACAAGCAACTATATGTCTTCTGCTCATTCGGCAGTCTCCCGTTGCTTTCAAACTTTGCTGACTCGTGTTGGTTAATAGTTACCCAATAGTGTACGGAGTAACACCCTTGCGTGAGAATACTATCAGTAAACCATACAGATTTAATGGCACCGGGCCCCATAATTCAGCTGAGCTGAACATACAGTGGCGCCAAAAAACTTTGTAGCCGTGTTGTCTCACCGCCTCTCTGCACACTGCTACAGACGTGTCACATTACCCAGCCAAAAGAAATGATTTGCCTTCTGTAGCATGATGGGATGTTTTCTCCGTGAGGACATCAATCTCTAAACATAATATGCATGCTTTTCTACTGCAAAACCCAACCCTTTGTGACTTGCGGCCATGTTGTAAATAAGGTTGTATGATGGCTTTGCCTTCGTAGTTTTGTTTATTGTACTGTAATGTACTGTATTGTATACAAGGTATCAATACATCCAGAATCAGTTTGATTATTTATCAGCATGTGGCGGTGCTTGCGCACAGAAGAACATCTGAGAATGTCAGCCTCAAAGGTGAAAGGTGACGGTCATCTTATCCGCAGGTATTTGCCATCTTTCCTACTGCTCATTGTCTGGTAAAACCGAAAACTTTTCTTGTTCCCTCTGGAGCGAGCGTTTCCTTTTCTTGGGAAGTCCTTCTCTTAGCCAAATAGCCTTATTCAGGCCATGTATGTCGTGCAAATGGTGTAGAAGATCACGTTCACTTTTGGAAGACTTCAGCACAGCCGCATATAGGGTTAATTGTAGGAAGCTGGACGCGAGATATATGCTCCCTTTCCATATGCTGTCTCAAAACATCGGTTCTGATCCAGTATTGCAGTCGATGTCCTTTTGGGATTTTCTCATCCCATAAGCAAAATGGACAGTAACCGGGGCGAATGACGGTGTGGTGGTATGTGACTATCTCGCAATGTCGAGTCGTCCATGACTGAAGGTGAGTGCGGCAGTGATCCGGCCACTCATCTGCAGACATCCATTCCATACACTCGTAACAAAATCGGAGATTTTTCCCGGGAATTTGCAAATCGAGGGCGATCTGCCGTCTGACTGCGGGTTTTGACCCTAGAACCCGGAAACCGGAGCGGTTCCTAGATCTAGAAACCGAAACCAACCCGGAGCCGGTTTGGAGCGGGTTCGGGTCGGGTTTACCGGTTAAACCGTGCTACTCTATCTATATATCTATAAAAATTGATATATCTCTATATAAAAAATTGATTTAATATATCTATATAGTGACGGTAATTTTGGTAAGAAGACAATAAAAATAGATGACAATACAGGGAGTTGAACCCGGAAATCCACCCTACCCTGTAATTCTGCCTAAATAGGATTAGCCTGACTGACTAAGCAGTCGCTTTTATCTATTTAGGTAAGGTTACGGGAACCTGCGGGGTCGGGTCAATCTAAATCCGTGTGGGTTTGAGGGGGGGTTCGGTCAACCCTTTGAAAACCCACACCGGAGCCGGGTTGGGGCGGGTCCTAGATTTTGAACCCGAACCCGCCCTGAAACACACTCTAGTTAGGCTGTATTAGGTTAATAGAATCTTGATTGATTGATTGATTGATTGGGGGTTCCTAAGCAGCTAGGCGCCCCCTTGCCCTCGGATGAGGCTATTCAGGCCGAAATCGATGTTGACGAAGGATTCATTGGCGAAGACTACGCTGTCCCTTCTGGGGAGGGTATCGCAGCTATCAAAGAGCTTGTGCAGGCTGATGGGGTGTTTCTGGGACCCGTGTATACGGCAAAGGGCTCTGCAGGCTTGATAGATCATGTAAAACGGGGGAAAGTACCTACTGGTTCCAATGTTGCATTTCTACACACTGGTGATACCGCAAATCTATTCGAGGTGTCCACGGTAGTCGGTGCGATTACAGAGCCGATTCAATGAAAACGCTGCTTGGAATCTCCCACGTCGAGAGTTACGGCTTATCCGATTTTATGACTTAAACATTGATTCCGATTTCTCTTTCTCTTTCTCAACGTAGACGTCTAGAGGGAAGTGAGCATTTGTCATTTTGCAATGTGAAGATTTTGCAATTTAATGAGTCATCCCGTGCAGCCCGGGTGGCAATTAACACAGTGTACCAGATATTGATGTACTCACCGGGGACAAGATGCTATTCTCAGACTCATTCCTACTCTGCACAGACTATGCACATATGTTGCACCTTCATTCGCATCCGACATCGCCGATCGCGTCTGCAGGCCCGTATTTTGCTAAGTAGCACACTCCGCTACAACATGAAGCAAGCTCTCTGCTTTTCCAGAGCATGGCATTACTGGATGTGCATGTTTTGTATGCATTGAGTCTCGGTTCCCTGCGCTAGCCATTCCTATCTCGATCGGGAAAAGAAACTATAGTCAGTTCTCACCCGAGGAATGAAATACCCTACCGCATTAGCCAATAAACGCAGGCCGAATGTATCGGTCATTATTCCCTAGGTGCAGCGCGATAGCTTGCCTCCTCTGAAGGAGTGACCAAGGTCAGGTTTCAACTCGGCGACATACATAGCATGCCGTTCCCAGCACACCAAGTTTTGCAACATATTACCGACCCAGCCGACGCGCGTAAGGAGACGCGGCATGTGGTCAAGCGGGCGGGATTGTGGTAGTTCTTGATTTTGTATCCTCGACAGTGTTGCCCGACTCGGAAGACCTGGTGTCATTGGGCTATGTTCAGGCCCGCATTTGCCAGGCTACTAAGTGTCATCTTCACTTGTGGGCGAAGAGGCTGGTTTCAGTTTGGATAATATGAAGAAAATCACTGGATTCTGGTGTTTCAGCGGTCCTGAGGAGCGTCAATATTGGGGCGGTTCAATGGAGGAGAGAGCTTGGTCATCTGAGCTTGCAATGATTGCACTTCATCTTAATGGACTGGAAGCCAGCCACCGAGATACGGTCGCCACGAAAATATCCCAGAAGAGTAGAGGATAATAGAAACATTTTTGCTTCTGGTTCCACGACATTCGGACATCAGGATACCGAGCACAGCAGAAAGTATCCCCATCACGGTCCACTGAAGAGCATTTAAGAATGTCAAGAATAATTATCACTAGTTTTGTTAATCAAGGCTGGAAGGGAGGCCAAGGGATGTTTGATCTCGGACCCAACTGAACATAAGCTACCTCACCAGAGAAGTTCTGGAATTTTAAGTCGGGATTTATAAAGAACAGATATAGGGAACCCATATATTCTACATATAAATCCTTCCTGGAAGTGTCCGGCACTAATAAGTCCGCTATTGTTGGTTAGCTTTCAGAAAGAGTACTTTCAATTATAAATAAGAATGGCCATGCACTACGCACACTTGAATTTATACGGTATATCTCTTGTGGCTCTTCCCCATGTCTAAAATAACACCACCTTTGTATGCGTGATGTTCAAACCGACCTCTGCCTTGGTGAGTATTACATGAAGCATACTACTCAACATTGCGGAGCTTCTCTTCCAGTAGACACCGTAGCATGTCTGAGAGGTCCGCAGTCCAGTTTACCTGTGGTCGATAAAATAGGAAAATGGAAGGAAAATGTGAAGAAAGATATTTTAATCGGATGGAGAGACACGAAATGAAGGAGGTCACATCTAAAAGACTTGGCAATTTTCATGTATGAGCGTGACTACAAAAACTGAAAAGAATCATACTAAATCCTATATCCTAACCGGGGTGAGTCAATTGATATCCATTTCTTGTCAATGGGACTAGGTATAATTCGTTGAATCAAGTATCTGCCTCGCTCTGCCTGGATCCCCAAGGAAGAAGTTCCTCAGTCATCCCAAACATCATTGGCCGGAAGATGAAAATCTTTCCCCTGCAACCTTGAAGGTTTGACATTGTTTCTCATAGGTTGTTGATAGGGATTATAACTATGGTGTGGCTGTGGAGTGTCCGATCTCATAACGTTCAATTGATCCATCGGGGCATTACCGTATTGCGCGTAGCCCATGTCCTGATGGACTCTGTTACTGAAGGTGTCCTGCGGTACATTTCAGCCTGGTGAATGACTCATGAGTTGTGGATGCGCATGCTTTTGTTCCTGGGAATAAGGATCGGGCGTGAATCGAGGAATGTCGTAGCCGGTTTTCAATCCGGGGTCCTGGGGAAAATGATGTTGGGCCCCCAGGGAAACGTCTGGGTACCCGGGTGGAGCGTCTCGGTGATGTGTTTGATACGGCTCGGCATGATAACCAGCGGGAGGGCCTTCGGTATGGTCACTGAAGGCATTTGCTGAGCCTCGTGGTGTGGCTTTCGGATATAGTCTGCTCGGACACGTTCCAGCCACGCGATCTCTCCATCATTTTTGCCCTTAGTCTCGTGCATATAATGATCAAACCCGGTGGCGGCATTGGCTACGACCTTGAAATGATCGGCTCTGATATCAAAGGAATGGTGAGCTGTTCCTGTTTCTGCATTGTTTGGTGATTGGGCTTCCTCTGTATACTTGTCGAAGCGCGCCAGAGAAGATGCAATCAAGAACGCATTCCTGATCTGTCTACCATTCCACTTGACTGATTGTCTCGTGAAGAGCTCCCTAGCAAAATTTAGTATGCCTGCAGTATCAATCGAGAGGGCCTCTTTGGATGTCGCTTTGCTTCTCTCTTCTTCAATTAGACGTAGGCGCTCCAGATTGATCTTCCAGATAGCCTGTGTCTGGTTGGCATTTAATGGGGGATAGTACAGGCTCATATGTAACCGGGACTTGATGGCTTCATCGATGTTGCCCACCCGATTGGTCGTGAGGAAGATAATGCCACTGTAGTACTCTAGGACACGGAGGAAGACTGTACAACAACTCTTATCAGTGCACTGCCTATTCGAATATGGACTGTAGCGTGATCACTTACCGGATACAAGCGCGTTCCTCTGTAGATCTGAGTGCGATCGCTGTGAGAGAAACACGTCCGCCTCATCCAGTAATAAAATGCAGTCCCAGGCACTGCCGATGATACCCATCACTTGGCCCAAGGCATTAACTCTCAGGTTCTAGAGATAAAAGGCAATCTATATAACCTGTGGCTAGCAAGTCAACAGGGAGTGATAGCTCAAAACGCCATGTACCAAAGCTTCTTAGAGTGGGCAAATGGTGGGTGAACGAAGCCTTATAGCCCGTCCTATTCGTCAAAGCTGCTGACTATGGTTTTTCTATGATGATGGTAGCCCAGCTCGCAAGATCATATAGCTGCGCCACGCCAAAGCCAGGAAAGCTGGACTCCTTTCTTCCCGGTCGCAGATTATTAGACGCTTTAGGGGTAGGCCATATGACAGCCATCCACGACCTAGAATACATGCTCCGACAAGGCCAAATGTTCACCGTGACCAGCTCAGAGGCTCGGGCACAACAGCTGATTCAAGAGGATCGGTTTGCCTCATTCCTCTCGTCACCTCGATCTGACCTGCTTCTAGTGAATGGGAATTTCGACTATGCCAGTGCGGCCAGGATCTCACCTCTTTCCTTTCTCTGTGCCAACCTCGCGCTCAGCTTATCCCAAAATGCTCACTGCCTCGTGCTACACTATTTCTGCAGTCTTCATGACCGCCCCTCCGACCCACTAGCTGGACCTCAGGGGTTAATACGTAGCATCCTATCACAGCTACTCTGCACCGGATGGCCGTTTGAACAGGACTTCATCAACACGCGCTCCTATAGGGACGATATTCTCTCGCACTCTGTGGAGGCCTTATGCTTCACATTCCGAGAACTGGTTGAACAACTGCCCGTCGACAAGCGCATCCACTGCATCATCGATAATATCACCACGCTGGAGAGCGAGCGCTGGGACGCGGACCTGTACACTGTGATCGAGATGCTTTATCACATAAGCGTGGATGACTCCTGCCGACAGATCTTCAAAGTACTTATCACTGCGCCACCTGCCCGAACTCTAATCGAACGGAAGCTTCCAACTCACAACCGGTTGATGCTCCAGCAAGCTGTGTCAGGCGGTCATCAGATCTCCGACAGGTTAATATATGATGATATACATGCGGGTCGATCCCGAGGAGGCTATCTCGACAAGACGCGCCAATATGCAGACTCGGAAGATGAATGGTCGGACGATGGCTATGGGGGCTAAGCTTGTCAGCCCTAAGGCCAAACCACACCAAAATATATATTCAGCCTCTGTTCTCCATTAGCCACCTACTAATCAATCTACATGCATAAAATTTCAAAGGTTACTGAAATGTATATATCATTAGGCTACTCCCTATAATTCGAAAAGTTTCCATCAAAAGCTTGTTCAACCTCGGTCAAGAATTCTTTTTCTTTCGTCCCTTTTTTTTTTTTTTTTTTTTTTTTTTTTTTTTCCCTCTTCTGTTTCGTAATCATAAATTGTTAACCTCTTATAGACTTTTTTTCTTTAAGAGAAAGCGATCTAGATAAATATAACACCCCCCCTCCTTGCTGAACCCTCAACCTCTACAGGCATTTTAGGCGTACTGGCTGTGAACCAAGTACGACATTCTATCATAAGACCATAAATGATAAGCAGAGTAAAGAATTTTCGATAAACAGTCCAAGTTACGATCCCCGGCTGCATCCGGACAAGTTTAAACCACATGACCTGGGTATAGTACTACATCAGGAAATTGTATTGGCCCATGACGTGTTTGTCAATTGATAATCCAATTGCTGCATTTTTGGTTTTTCATAAGCTAAATATAGGTATGGAATAGTCGGCTGATGTTATATAAGATAGACAAGTCGTTGTGGTCTTCGACGTCTTCACAATAGGGCATAGCCTTTCAAGGATCGGAACTATAGGGATAATACATATGAATTATAGCTAGGATATTAGAGGAGTGACTTCGCTCCTTAGAGAGAGCACTTACCCGAGCCAAATACCGAGGATAGAAATGACTAGAAGATAGATTAACTTCCAGTGCGCTTAAGCCCTTATTATTATGTTTCTCAACTCCTTATCGTTTCAGGGCATTGGCGTTCCTCCAGTAAATGAGGGGTAAACTATCTTGCTAGTTTGATTGTCGCTTATAGGCTGAAGATAACCAACCCCTCATAGAAGATACACTTCATTCTGTCACTTCGCTTAGATTTTCGATCATGGTGAGCAGCCACTCTGTCCGACTATCCGAAATGACGGTGCTAAGTATAGGAACTTGATGATGCAACGGCTGCAACAAGCATTGGAAGACCGATAAACAGCCTCGGCAAAGCCCAGCGATCAACGTCTGTCTCCAAACTGGCATACTATGCAAGTCTAACAATAGTGAAATACTATCAAGCGAAGTACATCATGTACTTCATAGATAAAGCTCACGCTATGGAACAATTACATCTCAACACTTCTTTCATTGAAGATGTGACTTAATGCCTCCGTTGCTTTGCAACAGATATGTCCAGATACTTCTGTGACCTTGGTGTCTCCTTGCATTTGTCCAGGGACTGTCTACCCGCAGGGTCTATCAACGCGGGGCGCGATAAGCCCCATTCTTGACAACTGACTCGGATTCGCTGGAGATAATCGCAACCAGTTTCGATCTCATCTTCATATACAAGGCACGGTCACGCTAAGTCTCTGCTAGGCCCAACCGCATGGTGAGATATCGCTACGGGCTGAATGTATGGTGTCTTGGATTTATGCTAAGTCATTGTATCCAGTGATAGCATCTGCATTATTGGCATTACCGCCTGTACCTTCTGGTTCAGGAAAATTCAACAGCGGGCTGACGCGATGCATCTGACGGGTTATGGTCTCAGGAATCGAAGAGTGATGACAATAAATGACAAATTGCAGCCGAGCTAGTTCCGAGCAGGACGAATGAGACAAGTATAAAGCTATGACCGTGGCACTTGATCTCGTCTCACAACAGCCAGGGTTTTCTGCATCGCTGGACAACATGAGGCTAACGATCTCCGCGGCAGTATTACCTTCGTTGCTTCTTCTCTCCTGCTTCATAGGAGATGCTCTAGCTCATCCGAGACCTGATCCTAAGGCAGCATGGGTGCGTCAAGGTCGGGGAAGGAAGAGTTCTCCGCGGAACCTGCAAGTCCGTTCGTCTATGCTCTCGTCCTGCGTCGAAAGTAATGCCACGGTGATCAAAGCACCTAAGCATAATGTTTGGGAAGGCTTGACGGATGAGGAAACAGCGTCTGTGGTTAAGTGGCTCTTCCAACAAACGACTCTGAACCTGACGGTCACGGAGGACGCCGGAGAGTGGGATAACGCGATGTAAGCGCCATCTTTCGGATCACTCTCGGTTGCTAACAGGACCAAGTGCCCTCGTCGAGCTGATGCGCCCCAACAAGACGGATGTCTTAGACTATCTCGATCACCAAGGCCCAGCACCTAGCCGTTACGCGCATGTTGTCCTTGACAACCGCGCCACTACTGACCCTCATTATGCTGATCTTTTGGTCGGGCCTCTCCCCATCACCAATCAGTCTACCCCTGCTTGGACGCCACTAGAGTATCCTTATACGCGCAAGACTCACGGTCGAGTGCGCAATCTCGACGCTGACTATAGCACCATCTACTCTGAGTGGTTGTATAAGGTTAGCGCATCCATTGCAGATATCACCCTGGACCTGTTCAATGGGACTGCACTGGGCTTAGACAACGATACTCTTGATATATGGGGTATTGACCCCCTCTGGCAGGATGACGGCCGGATCATCCGCTGGGACACATTCTGGAACATGCCAATGGATGAGTTCGACACCGGCAGCATCCTACCGCTGGGACTATTCTTCAAATCCGACGTGACCGGGCGTGATCCTTCTCAGTGGAAGCTTGAAGGCTGGCTTTACAATGACATCTTCTATGAAACGACAGAGGCTTTTCGCCATGCATTCTTCTCGCCCGAATTTGTCAAACTGAAGCCCAATACCGAGGGACCATGGGCGCAGACGGACCAACGGGGCCCGATACTTCCACAAGACAAGCAGCAACCGCCTCTCATGGTAGCGCCGTCAGGAGCACGGTACTCTGTGGACCTTGACCGCAAATACGTGACATGGATGGACTTCTCGTTTTACATCAGCTTCTCTCGTGATACCGGCGTATCAGTGTTCGATATCCGCTACAAAGGTCAGCGCGTGCTGTACGAGTTGGGTCTACAAGAGGCACTCGCTCACTATGCGGGCAACGACCCAATCCAATCCAGCGTCGCATACCTAGACTCATACTACGGCTTTGGACCGTACGCCTTTGAGCTAGTCAAAGGCTACGACTGTCCGGCCTACGCGACCTACCTCAACAGCTCCTTCTACGTCTCCGAGACCACGCACACGCACATTGACAGTCTCTGCGTGTTTGAGTACGATGCCGACTATCCGATTCAGCGCCACAGCACGTCGGACTACGTGAGCAGTACGAAGAACGTATACCTCACCCTCCGATCCGTGTCCACGATCGGCAACTACGACTATATGACCAGGTGAGTTCCACGCCCGAACCATGCATGAAAATCACACCCCGTTAATCATGCTCTCCAGCTACACGTTCCACATGGATGGCACGATTGGCGTCGAAGTGCGCGCCTCCGGCTACATCCAAGCAGCCTACTACGCGCACAACGAAGACTTCGGCTACCGCATCCACGATGCATTGTCCGGCAGCATGCACGACCACGTCCTCAACTTCAAGGCCGACTTCGACATCCTCGGCGTGAACAACAGCATCGAGCTCACCACGGTGGCCCCGGTCACGCGCAACTTCACCTGGTCCGGCGGCCGCTCGCGCAACACCATGACCCTGGAACGGTCCATCCTCTCGTCCGAAGACGAAGGCCGCTTCAACTGGGGCCCCAACGGGGCGACGATGGTCCACGTTATCAACCAGGACGCCCGCAACCCGTACGGCGAGTACCGGGGCTACCGCGTGCTGCCGGCGGCCGGGACGGCGCACCTGACGGTCCAGGACTCCAGCAACTTGGCGCACGCCGCGCACTGGGCCGAGTACGACATCCAGGTCACGCGGCAGCACGACCACGAGCCGCGCGCCGCGCACGCCTACAACAGCCAGGACATCCACAACCCGCCCGTCAACTTCGCTGAGTTCTTCGACGGCGAGCCGCTCAACCAGACCGATCTGGTCGTGTGGCTGAACTTGGGGATGCACCACGTCCCGCACACGGGCGACCTGCCGAACACGGTGTTCACGACGGCGCACTCCGGGGTGCAGTTCACGCCGCTGAACTACCTGGCCGGGGACCCGAGCCGGCAGACGGTGAACATGGTGCGGGTGAACTATGCGAATGGGTCGGCGACGGCGGTGAAGACGTTCGGGCAGGCGGAGGAGGTCTGTACGGTGCCAATCACCGGGATCGAGGAGGAATTGTGGCGGTATCAGGGGGATGTGGTGGTGCGCAAATTCCCGTATAACCCGAATGATCCGTACTATGAGATGGAGGGGGATGCATGATGCCTATGTAGATAGATTTCCTATTTGGGGTGAGAATTGGAAGCCACATATTGTTGACTGAGTCCGGAGTGTTCGCACCGGAACCGGGAGTCCGGAGTCGATCCGATGTCACGAGAACGGGTACAAAGAGGAAGGGATTGTCCCGGTAGAGGCCAGATTCTCAAAGCCCATTCCAGCTCGACGTGTTTGGTTTGTTTGCATGCGACCGACCATTCTAGACAGGGTCGCCAATTCAAAGAGCATATGCTGCCAAGATTCAACTATAAATAGAATATGTAATCAAGAATTAAAAGTTTTATCTATCATTATCTATCTCTATATCGCACTTTTCTTGTAAAACCCTTCCCGTATAACACATACAAAGAAAACGTAAATATCAGAGACCCAGGTATACTGTATATATTAAGCCAAGAGCGCCTTGTAGTGGCGCTTAGTCAATGTACTTGGGAAGCGTCTTCAGGATGCCGTCCCGGGCGATGTCCTCCATCGCTTTGGTGATTTCCTGGAGGAACCTCTTGTCGCCGCGCAAGTCGTCACCGAACAGGCTCTTGATGCTGAGGAGCTCGGCCGGGTTGGTGCCTCCTACGCGAGCCTTGGCCTGCAGCTCCTCGCGCATCGGGTCGTCGACCTCGAACTTCTTGCCGCTGTCGTCGACGCCGTTAATGTAATGGAACCAGGCGGCCGCAACAAAACACAGGCGGCGGAATGGGCCAGTAACCCAGATCGCCTCAGCAATCGAAGGCATGATAAACTGTGGGATCTTGCCCGAAGCGTTGAGGCAGATGCGGGGCAGTTGATCCATGATGGTTGGGTTGGAGAAGCGCTCAACGAGCGTCTTGCAATACTCATCAATGTTGACGCCCGGGATCTCGGGCAACAGCGGCTTCACCTCGTCCTGCATCATTTGCCACACAAACTTGCTGAACAGTGGGTTCTCCATCACCTCGTGGACATATTTGAAGCCGGCCAGCTGCCCTGGATAACCGATGGCCGAGTGGCTACCGTTGAGCAGGCGCAGCTTGTGCTTTTCGAATTCCTCGACGTCATGGACATTCTTGACCACCTGGGCACCAACCTTCTCAAATGGTGGGCGGCCATCGGAGAACTGATCCTCAATTACCCACTGCATAAAGGGCTCTGTGACGACAGGCCACGAGTCCTCGATGGCAAAGTTGTCTGCGAGTGCCGTTTTATCGGTGGCGGATGTCTGTGGGGTGATACGGTCGACCATGGCGTTGGGGAATGCGCCCTGTTCGGCAATCCACTTCGCGATCTCGGGGTTGCGCAGGCGCGCAAAGGACTCGAGCATGTGGCGAGTGATGGAACCGTTCTTCTGCATGTTGTCGCACGACATGACGGTAAAGGGCTTGAGCCCTTGCTGGTAGCGGCGTGCCAGAGCGGCATAGAGGAAGCCGAACGTGGTGCGCGGGGTCTTCTCGTTCGCTGGTTGGAGGTCGAACTGAATGTCAGGGTGCTCACTTTGGAGCTCGTGTGTGTTCTCGTTGTAGTAGTAACCGCTCTCGGTGATGGTGAGCGACACAATGTGGGTATCCGGGTGCGCCATCTTGGCGATGACGGCCTCACGGTTATCGGGGGCAAAGAGATACGAATTGATGCTACCAACAACATGGGCAAAGCTGCCCTTGGCCGAACGCTCAATGACGGTGTAGAGGTGGTCCTGCGATCCTAAGGCGTCGCGCATGGCGGCGTCAAAGGGCTGCAAACCAACACCACAAATCGCGTAGTCAGTCACACCATGCTTCTGCATCAACTGGTCGACATAAACGGCCAAGTGAGCTCTGTGGAAGCCGCCGACGCCGACGTGGACAATTCCCTCCTTAACATCGCCACCGCGCTGGTAGGTGGGAACCTTGACCTGGGTCTCACCTGCCGCCGCAATTTGCGACAGGTTTTTGTTGTTGAGCTTTAGGGGAGCCATTGTGAATGTGTGAAGAATGGGAGAGAGGAATTGAAAGAAAGACAAGGGCGAGAAGGCGAGAGATAAAAGGGGGTTTGTTTTTTTTCTGGCTGGGGCGCTGAGTCGACGAGGGTCACCGCCAGTTTTTGACCGCTGGTTGGAACAGGATTACATCATGTGGTGGGGAGCTGATCTCACGAGGTTCTCGAATTTTTTTAGCCACCTGGAAGAAAAATCAAAAGTACAGTGCAATTAGATAAGCATTCCTTTTTTCTTTTTTTATTTCTTGGTTGCCGCTATCGGTCGCCGTATCACATTTTAAACTCAACGTGCTTAAGGTTTTCATGTTCGAAGTCGCTTTTTGTCAATGGAACATAAAGAAAAACTCTGAGATCCACCCAGACAAAACCCTAAAAGATGTCAGCTGTTGAAAATGAACAAAGCTATAGATCTCTGATAGTAAACTCCCACCATATCTGACCCCAATCTGAGCCAAAATTCGGACAATAAAGGGAGAACACTGACGGCAGGCTGGAATCACCTTGGTTGTGATGATGGCAAAGTACCGGGGACACTCCACAACCCCAGTACCTCCCTGGACCCACGAAGAGGCCGGGGCAACCCACTGAGCCATAGAACATGATCGAAGCTTCCCCCGAATCCTGTCGTCGTTGTCAATCACCGTGGGAACTTGTGTGTCCGGACGGACCAAAGTGGGCAGGAGCTGATCGGGCCGAGACCGTATTGGTAGCAAGGAGTGGGTTCCTGGCAAAGAACCCACATGATCTGGGTCAGAGGGACGAGCACGGTTGGTATTCCCAAGATGGGGGTGGCTCCTGCGACCCTCTTCCCATCGATCTCAATAAAATGCCCAGTGTCATATCGGTCTCCCCGAGGGCGACTATTGAAGTATCTCTGAGCATAGCCTCGTTGCTAGTAACTAGTATAGACTGGCTATACACATCATCGTCACACTGGGATTTCCGACAAGGCTCGCAAGAGGTGGTCTTTCCATTTGCGGCGTCGCGAGTTTCTGGTACAGTTTCAGCATCACAAAGACATGAGGGGAGCTGACGGGACGCTATATACGTATTTGTTATTGTAGAATTTTCCGATCGGAGATTTCAAGTGAGGTATGACTAGTGCATGAGCTCCTAGTAGGTATTAAGAAGAGAAGTTATTATGTTCTACTATGAGGGGGTCTGTACACAACCCCTCCCACCAGACACCCACGTGACCGTCGGCCGAGGTCCTGTCAGGTGCATTCAATTGCCACGTATTACATCTGCTATCTCCACCCCTTATCCACTGCATATTCCTCATGACTCGCACGAATGTGACATGTAACCCCGTCTGCATCTTATACCCGATCCCCTTTTCTGCAAACTATTGACACCTATCGACGCCCGCGTCAAAGTCGGCAAACAGCCTCATCAGATGCAGGCGTGGCTTCGATAGCGACATGCATAGGTGTCAGTCGGAAGTGTCTCGTGACCAAGAAGCGCTGCTAGGTGAAGCGGTGTGCGTTTGTTATCATTTTGACCTTGGAAGTCAATTCCATGCTCCAACGAACATCTCGTTGTCAACAGTGACACACTAGTGCAAAATCATGCGCTACCAATGCCCGGTATCGCGTAACCAGCTGCCCATGATGGACTCCTATCTCCAAGAGTCTCCTAAAGATCGACATGTATTCATGCTCATCCATACCCCTTGTTCCAGCCAGTTATTGACAAATTGAAGGCAATTGTTTGACATTACCACTTATGATTACGCTTTGCATCGCGGAAGGAGGCATGTGTGTCGGTGCCTCTTTGACCATGACCAGTTGAAGACGGAACTTTCAAGCGTCCTTCAGCCGGTCGTCGAGAAATGTACTTTAATCGGCTATCACCTTGATTCTTGGGCCCTGCCAGCATTTGTGGCCTCTAACAAACCAATCAATGATGGCGAAGAACACCACCGCCAGAAAGACAGGTGCGGCATAGTTCATATTCTGCGCTGTCACTGGGTAATGCGGAGGAAACGGGAGGAAGATGACAATGTATATTCCGTACATGATCACGAAAATGTTGAGCGGGATTCCCCAGATTCCCAGTCGGAATGAGCCCCAGCGCACCTCCTGCGGTGCGCGAATGCGCTTAATTAAGAGAAAAATGATGGGAATAAGGTAAGAGATGTACTGGCCCAGAGTTGCGAGGGACAGGAGTGCATTGAAGGCCGTGGTGGAACCGATGTTGATCACGGCTAAAAGCACGATAATGGTTGAGACCAGAAAGAGGGCACGCAAAGGAATCTTGTGCCATGAGGAGATATGTACAAAGTAGCTGGAAAAGGGGAGACCTTCGTCGCGCGCAAACGCCCAGGTCAGCCGGGTAACGGAGGCCAGCCCATTCAGGAGGGCCACAAATCCCGGCAAGATAAACATCATCAACATCCCCGAAGCGGCTGCATTCGACTTGGTAGCCGCGTCAAAGATCTCAAGGAGTGGATAGCCGGTAGGGGTATTGAGAGCGTCCTCTAAGCTGCCCATAGTGTATAAGAGCCCTATAGTGAATCCCAGGGCAACTATACCATTGATTAGGACACTATAGACCATAGATCGGGGAACTGTCCGACGGGCGTCCTTGACCTCCTCTGCCATGTGCACCACTCCGTCGAAACCTGTCCCCGCACGATAGTCAGCTTTTCTTTTCCTTTCTACGATGAGAGATCTAGGTAAGAGGGGCATTTTAAGGATAAACTATACCACTGAATGTATAGACTGCAGTCAAGAGACCAACCGACCAAATGACACCATCATTATGCCAGCCGCTGGCGGAATTCTCGAAATAAGTCCAGACAAACTCTGAAGAGTTGCGAGAGCCCAGCACGATTAAGATGATCAGGACAGCGGGGAAGAACATGATATGAATGATGCCACCGATCACTTCTACGGTGGACAGCAGACGGCGACCGTAGATGTTCACGGCTAAAGGGATCAACAAGACCGCCCATATGATCATAGTGGTATGCCAGGGTTTGGGGCTATAGCTCGGGTTACTCTGGACGGCGAGGGCCTTGATTTGAGTTCCGATCAAGAAGGGCGAGGTGGCGGCATTAGCCCACCAGGCAAAGATCTGTCATCATGTCAGAGAGAGCCATACACAAGGACCAGAGGCTTAGGGTGCCAGACTGTAATCCATCCTGGACTAAGGTTAGTGAGCACCCATCGACACAGGAGCGTCAATCTCACCTTGCATAAAACTCAGGAATCGAGGAGCAAACGGAGCAAGATCGTAAGTCCAATGGTACTGCGCTCCATCTACAGGAGTTCTGTTTCGTCGACGTGTTAGTCAAAACGTACTCGTCAACGGTCCAGCCAATTGAGCAGTCCACCAACATTGATGCAAGTTCGGCTAGCGAAAGAGCCATTCCCAGCGACCCAATAATTGCCAATATCAACCCATAGAGAAGGGCCACAGGGCCCCCGTTCTCTAAACCCGCAAACATGCTTGCCCCGATCGCTTCCCAGGAGGCCTGCAGAGTCGCAGCAAAGGCTAGCATGGGAAGAAACCCAAGATATCGCTATGATAGATTAGAAAAGTAAATACTTAGATCCATTGACCTTGCTTTTGTTAAATACACATACCTCAAGGCCTTGTTTACGCTGAGGGCGTTGGCTCCAAGAAGGCGAAGGTCTCCCGACAGTGTCGCGAGGCAATTTGTGCTCGGCATAGTTGTGGGCCATTTCAATACCGTTGTAATCCATGGCTATTACCGTTGCACAGGGCTGTTGGATGGGCTTTCTTCCGAAAGAAGAAATCGGGCGGTTGGGGTGTAGTTTTAGAGTTGAGTACGGCGGTGCCAGAATGTTTGGAGAGAAACAGATAGGAATAAGGAGATCAGAGAACAGACGTTTCCCCTCCTCATCTTTAGATTGCGACAAGGGGACGGAATATAACCATGGATGAATCCCTGTCCAACCTCTAAGCTCTAGTGCCATGTACGTACTAAGTATCATCGAAGCTCTAGCCCCTTCAGGGTCTCACAACTACAGCCAAGGCTACATACGATATTACTATTACAGGGATTGCCATCCTACCAGGGGACGTCGTAATCCTATACTCAATCAGACCCTGCCTTAGCTTGCTCCGTCAATTTCTCTTTGTTGGCTTATACTCTAGGGCTCCTTGTCTTGACAGCGAGCTAGGGGTTGGGAGCTGATACATCTACAAGATGATGCTACACACACTCTCTCTCGCTCTCTCTGCTTTAGTCCCTTATTAACACCTAAATAATTATTTACACCGTGTTCCCCTCGCTTCCACATTCCCGACCTTGGATTCTGTTCCGTTCCACGATGTCTATCTTAACTGATCTCCGCCCCCCGTTTGAGGAGACAAGTGTGGACAACAATGGACCCCTTGTATCGATTATCACATTTATCCCTTTTTCTGTCTCGTTTATCGTGGTCATAATCAAAACTTGGTCCATGGTATATCTAAAGCGAGTAGTACTCTCGGTTGATATTCCGATATGGGCCGCCACAGTGCGAATTCCATTCCATGCAGCACCGTCTCTGACTAACAACAAGTGATTCACTTCCCCAAAATTACAGCTAATATTGTAATAGATACTTGCGCTCGTCCAAAGCCTTCTGATACAATTTGCCGTCGATCATGGAATGGGAAGGCATCTCGAAGCCCTCATGCCCAGAACGTTCCATACGTACAACAAGGTGAGTCTAGTCCTACTTCTTTGAAGTTCTCAAAACTCGCCTTGCACGGAAGCTAATTCTTAGAGTTTCACAGATGACATATGTTGCGCAAATTCTTTTCCTTTTGGTTCTTACCCTTGCCAAAGTATCAACGAGTAATCTGATCCGATCGATCGATCCGACTCAATCGATTCAACGATACTGCCGCATTACCGAAACAATTATTGGTGGATGGACAATACTGGCAGTCCTCGGCTACGCGTTCCAATGCCAAACGCCACGTTGGCAATATCTCCCCAGCCATTGCCTTGGAGAGGTGAGCAGAATCTGAGAAACCAATCTTGCACCTGAACCATGCGCTCAGACCTCGTAGGGGGCCATTATGTATCCGATTATGACCATCAATATGTTAGTCGATATAGCGCTTGTGGTTATACCAACAATAATGCTCTGGAATGTCCAAATGCCGTTGCCTCGTCGCCTGAAGATCATCTCAACATTCGCGTCTCGCATTTGGTGAGTCTCCTAAGCACTCACGCGGTATATGAGCAGTTGAACTACGGCTAACAGTGAGCAGGGTCATTATTGTTGACGCTTTACAATTATCCTACTTGGGACAATATTTACATTCCACTGATCCCACCTGTTGGTCATGACCTCCCCCTATACATCCCGGAAGCTACACCTTGCTGATGCAAGCATTTAGGGACTATTTTCAGTGTAATCGCTTGCAACCAGTATGGCTTTTCCCTCATAGCTGTCCTTCCCAAGCGTGCCGTATTTATCCATTTCGTCTTTTCTCTGCTAATGTCGCATTCTGCCTAGCAGGGTAATGATGAACGCCGGCATCATTACGACATGCATACCCAATTTGTACCGTGCCATGAACAGCCTAGCTCTTCGAATGAACAGAGTACAAATTCCAGAGGAGTTGGAGTTGAGCTCATATAAGAAGCCCAATTGGGCAGAGTCTGGTTCCCACGTTGCTTCTCCGGCGGGGCCCAGCTCCCAGGCTGGAAAAGGTGGGAACAAGGTCCTCCGCTACCTCCGACAGGCCAGTGAGAGAGAAATAAGTAGAGCCGTACAGAGTACGCCTGTTTATCCCTATGACCATGATAGGGCCGAAAGCACGAAAAGCATCATATCATCGCATGATACTGTCGCGGAAAGTTTCAATGAACCGAAAGATGGGGATTATCGGAGAAAGATGGTTCCCAGTGCAGAAGATAATGACAGCCAGTAATTGAATGAAAACACAGTGCTAATTAGGTGGAAACTACCTTATACCATACTCAGGTTTATAGTCTCGTATAATAAGAATATCTCCTACATAAATGTTCGTCGGTTTTTGTATGCTAATGGTAACTTGAAGTGGTTTAGCGTGCTTCTCCCTATAAAAGTTTAAAATACGAGGAAAAAATTGCTTAGCTCCCGACCAGCGTCGTGCTTCGCAGCCACTGCTTCGCTCCCATCCAGATTCCAGACTGCTTTACCTCGTATGTCTTGGACTAAGGCCCGAGACGGTTGGGTAAAATGGCGCCATGGGGACTTACCACCTTTTCTCTCGTTACTGCGACAGTCAGTGTTCTCATGAAACCTACCGGACACCCAACGTTTCTTGAAAATGTAAAGCGCAACGTATTACTCTTCTCTCCATTCCAGTCTGCACTACTTGTCACATTGATGCTCCTTGATTTTATGAGCTGGAGACTCTTAAACCTTGTTGACATCCATGCCGGCTTCGCGATTTCCTGTCATTATTACTTCACGTCGGATTCGTCTGGTCTCG
The DNA here is from genome assembly GCA_009193525.1 of Aspergillus sergii. Taxonomy (NCBI): domain Eukaryota; kingdom Fungi; phylum Ascomycota; class Eurotiomycetes; order Eurotiales; family Aspergillaceae; genus Aspergillus; species Aspergillus sergii. The sequence continues at coordinate 21,616 of ML741871.1, read as the reverse complement.
AGCGCAACTTATGGTGGCGTTTGACGCGGCGCGCGTTCCTCATTGGAGGCACAGTGCCGCTGTACGTGACCCTGCTGAGGTCTGAGAATTCTCCATGGATCAAGATCTTGGCGACGCCATTAGTCGCTGATTCTATATTGATCGAACTGTTGACATTGTTCTGGGACATTTCGGAGGCTGACTTGGGATTCAATCGAGACTGGCCTCATCGTACGCTCGTTGTGAAAGCCGCTAATCCACCCACCCACAGCCATGACGAGAACAAGGGAGACGCGGATCAAAATAAGAAAACAGAAGAGGACAGAGATACACCGTCGTCTGCAGTTACTCCAGATGGCCTCTGCGATCGGGTATACGGGCTCTGGTCGCCAACAGCGGAGGCAGATGATACTGACCATCTACAATCATTGCCTCCAAACGATTCCAATTTGGAAAAGATTTTCTCCCCCACGCACCGGGCCCCGCTGGGAAAGTGTGAACGTGGGCACTGGCGGTGTCTCCTTTATCTAGTAACATCCGTCACCATGCGGGCTATCCGTTGGCCCTTGATGTTTGGCGATCTGGCGTTGATCACCTGGCTGCTACACCGCGGCCTGCAGCCCGTGACGCTCACTGTTGCCGATATGTTGCTGAACATCCGGCTTTTTAAGGATTTGCTCACCATCTCATACTTGGCATCCATTGTGTTTCTAGGGAATCTCTTGATTTTTGTCGCTGTGAGGTGGCTACTCCGCCGGCTGTGCCAATATATCTCCTTCTTACGGCACATAAAGCAGTGGTTCGAAGACCTTCCCAGCGTGGCTCCAATCACCTCCAAAGCTATCCACCTCTTCCAGTGGATCATCACCATTGCTACTGTGAGCCATTGCTCCATTACACTCGTACTAGCAGTGATCCCACAGTTGTCAAGGAACATGCTCTCATATTTTATGGAACTGATAGTGATCCCCATATTTTACATCACGATGAATATGCTCGTCTGCGGCAGGGAAGAATCAGGAAACGCTCCTGCTGACCCTGAACTCCAACCCAAAGCCGAGCCAGCCTCCGAAACAAGCCCAAGCCCCAATAGTACACCCCAGGATCACACGAAAGATGCAGACAAGGATGTATCCAAATCCCGCGAATCTGCGAATGGAGACCGCTTCAATATATTGCGATTGGGCTTGCTTATATCCACAGCGACCATTTGGTTTCTTTTCTGTCAGTAGCTTGCTTTTAGATAGAATGCACGAGAGGGCTACTTGCAGAGTGGTCATATAGAATCCACGAGCCTGTGGTAACCTTCGGCCAGCCCACTCGGCCAACCCACTCGGAGATCCCACTCTTAGCAATCACGACCAGTAAGCCAAGAGCACAAAGTACAGGACAAGTATAAAGAGCCCCGAACCACCCGAGGTCTGCCCTCGGTTGCAACGTATCTCATTCTTGAATCCTGATAACAACAGTTTTCATCAGCGCATTTTCTTCAAAGCCATGTCTCCCACTATCCTCGTCGCCGGCGCCACCGGCAACACCGGCCGCAGCACCACTGAGACCCTCTCAAAGCTGCTCCAGGCCCCCGACTCACCTCTACGCAACCACCGCATCCTCGCCCTCACGCGTTCAGCAAACAGCCCAGCCGCCCAGCACCTGGCTACTCTCCCGGGCGTCGAAGTCGTCCAGCAAAACTGGATCGAAGTCACCCCCGAGTGGCTCCAAACCCACCACGTAACTAGGGCCTTTATTGCCTCACATAACGGACCAACCCAATTTGCCGACGAGTCTACCTTCCACCTCGCGCTCTTACACGCAGGGGTCGAATACGTCGTGCGAATCTCAACAACCGCCGCATTCGTCCGACCTGGCGCGATCGCTTACTACCAGCGCGCACACTGGGCGCTCGAAGCCCTCCTCGCCGCGCCGGATTTCAAGCCTCTGCACTGGACATCCCTGCAACCGAATATCTTCGGCTCCTTCTTCCTCTCTCCCGCAGCGGAGTTTATTAAAGAATACCGCAAGACCGGCCGCGCCGATACCATGCTCAAGATGATGGCGGCAAAGGACGGTGCTGTCGGCGTAATCGACGCTGACGAAGTGGGAGTCGTTGCGGCGCACCTCCTCTTGCAAGAGGATACCACCGTGCATAACGGGAGGGTGTACGTCCTGAACGGGCCGGAAGAAATCTCAGGCAAGGGAATTGTGCGGATGGTCGAGAAGGCTATCGGCGTGCCCGTTAAGAATGTTCGGTATAAGGATTTGTCGGCCGTTGATGCGTATCTAGAGATGGAGTACAAGGGGAGTGGGAATTCGCGGAATGTTCTCTGGTCCGTGCGGCGCGCAGCGGAGACGGCGTGGGATGGGCAGTTCACGGCTCCGCCGACGAGTAAGGAGGTGCTGGAGCTTGCTGCACCAAGGCAGACACCGCAGCAGATGTTGGAGAGCTTGTTGGTGCAGTAAGATCAGTATATAGGGTCGACCGTGAACGTGGGGGGTTGCCTAGCATGTTGTGGGATCGCGTAGTTGAGGGATTTTTATGTATGATATGGCGCCAAGCAGATTCATACTACTTCCTATTACAATTAACAATATTGCCCAAGTTGTATGAAGATAAAAGTCAAACCCAAAGCCTGATAACAATGATACAACAAGCGACAAAGGGGATATAACTGATCTTCCTAAAGTAGAGGTCGGTGCTTCAAGGTGCTTGGTGAACAGTTTACGTTCTAAGCTCCTGTAATCTATAAATAACTAATATTCTCTTTAGGTAATAGATTACGCTCCTAAGAAATTATAAATTATCGTATGGGTAGGGTGATTTTTTTCTAAGACTGATAGTAGTCTAGCAGTTCGACTTATACTCTGGATACCTGGCCGGATCTTGTGCCCTCTTGAATTTAGTAGACCCGCAGGGCAACACGATGCTGTACGAAAGGTTGATACCAGCAAGCTTACTGCCTGTATTTTGGATACAGTGCGCATTGTATATATAGCCTGGGTTCTTTGTTCAGCAGTATTGCAGCCTAAGGAGTAAGTAAGACCTTGTGAGTCTTACGCTTGTCAAAGATTTCATATGCTCTGGGCGTGTCTTCTAAATTCATTTTGTGATCGTATAGAAAGGAAGGCTTGTCCTGTACCTGGACTAAGCAATCCAAGGCCTCCTCAGATATCTCACGAACAGGGCAGCGACCTAAGCGATGGTGACATTTTTGGCGTACAAAGAAGGGCCGTTTAACGTAATGTCTTTAATCTGCATCCCGACACTGCTGATACATCCAAACGGGCGCATAATATCAAGGCAAAGCTGGAGGTCGTTCGGTGTGCCGACAACCTCGAGCGCTATGTCAGCGCCGCTCTCACCGGTAGCTTTCTTGACGATGGAGGTCGGATCTTTTATAGAACTCTCGGATTTGTATTCTGTAACTGGAGGCAAGCTCTACATGGAACTTCTAGGATGTTGTTCTTTAGATTCCAAGTCCACCTTTATTACCTTTTCACAGCATGAATAAAGTCAGATCTTGATGGATATCAATAAGATGCCCGTAACTGTGGATCTCAAATACCACTCCGTACCTTAAGAAAACTTGGGGAGTTTGCCCGACAGACTGACGGAGACTTGGTGTGAAAAAGCTCCGTGTTTCGAGTAATCTGACTATCATTCAACAATTTCATGATCCAACGCCCCGATGTTTTTTCAGCATCTTGGCCGGTTATGTAAAACCCCCAGTTCTTTGCCACATAATTCATAAACTTTAATACGTCACGTTGCTCCATCAACTCTGTCGAGCTATTGTATGGGGCTGGCATAAAGGACTTTAAGCAAAGATATGGCTCCATCTTCTTTCGGATATGTGGAAGATCTCTGCTGGCAACGAGGACCTGGACCCCGGATTCAACGAAATTTCAGGCAACCTAGAATTTCGTTCGGATCTTTCATTTCTTCGACTCCATCTAGGACCATATACATTGGATATCTAGTAAATCTGTTGCAAGAAATGACCCGATATCTCGTGCTTGAAGAGGCAGCACAGCCAAAGGCAAGCTAAAGGCCAATAACCCAAGGATTAAAGGGACCAAACACTTTTGTGGGCACATGTTCCGGTTATCATGGTACTAGAATGCTGACGCTTCCATTCCCTTTTCTCGTCTTGCATCAATTGGACGATGCGACTGATTTGCAACAGTCTCTGCCTGTGCAACTTATAATACCATGCAATCTTTTTAACCTTCTTGTCCCTTTGCTCCTCCTTTATGACAGCATTGCGAAGCCTTGAAAGAGATCAAAATTTGTGCTATGGAGTAGATTTTATACCCGGGAGCCACATCTATCTCTTGCCTCGATGTAATGCTCCTTGAAGAATTCGAGCCCTGCCCAGTTAGACAGTCTGAAAATATCACGGTAAGAATTTGCTACCAAATACTTACACTCTTGAAGTCTTTGGTATATGGTAGAACCTTTATCGTTGGGGTTCAGCTTAATGCACTAGTTCGGTGAACGGATGAGAGCTTGAAACTGGGCTGAGCCTAGACTCTAAATTGACGTTTGCAATTCGATAAAAGCCACTAGTAGCTGGAGCGCTGCAACTGCATCCATATTTGGATTCAGCACAAGGTTTGAGAGATCCTAATCTATATGGGACAAAACCGGTAGACCAGTATCTTCGTATTCGTGTGAACATGTGTTGTCTACCTGGAAAAGTTCCGTCGGTGTCTTTGACTAATCAACCCGATCTAATATTTCACTATTATCATCATCCCCGATTCTCCGTCCCTATGAAAGGGAACAATAATTAATAATACATCCACCACCCTATGCTATAAAAGCCCATAATTTCCTAGTTGAACGAATTATCCCCAGCTAACGACCCCTAACTACCATCACGTCATGTCTTCTCCCTTAATTTTCATAACGGGCGCTACAGGTTTTATTGGTAGCGCCACGGCTGTCGAAGCTCTCAAGGCGGGATATCGACTTCGAATTGGCACCCGCAAGAAATCAGACAAGCTCGAATCGATACTATCAGGCTATGGCGAACAATTGGAATTCGTCACCATTCCAGATCTCACCGAGGAGGCTGCTTTTAGAGGCAAGCTGGACGGAGTGGACTATATCCTCCATTTAGCATCACCTCTTGCTCGCGGCACAGACAAGGAAGCTTTCTTTGGCCCCGCGGTGAAAGGAACCCTGGCTGTTCTCAAAGAGGCAGCTAAGGTGCCAAGCATAAAGAAGGTTGTGGTAACGTCATCTATCGCTTCCTTGATTCCTCTTGCTGGATTGCCCAGTGACGGTGTCGTCAAAGGTAAATTCATTGCACATGGTGGCTGAAGGCTATGTTGTGAAGGTTGGCAATATACTAACATTGGCCTCAGAGGTTAATGACTGGGATCTCACTGTGGACCCAACCGCAGATTTTGTCGATCCTCATAATCCTGCCGCAACACCGATGACTTTGTACCGAGCGTCCAAATTACTTGCTAACAACGAGACATGGAACTTCTGGAAAACAGAAAAGCCGCACTACTCACTGGTGACCCTTCATCCGTCGTTTGTCTTCGGGCACAATTACGTACAAAGCTCCGCCGAGGAAGTCCAAGCAGGGTCTAATGGCATTCTCTGGGGTAGCGTAATGGGAGGTGTTCCCATGGCGGCCATCACGGGTGTGCACATTCAAGATGTTGCCCAAGCCCATATCAAGGCGTTAGACCCGAAGATCAAAGACGGCTCGAAATATCTGATCTCGGGGCCGCCAACAACGTGGAAAGAAATTGCTCGCATTGTACACACGGCCTACCCCAATGTTGGTGCGAAGATTACGGAGCAGGCTGAAGGGGCTTCCCTGCCCGTCGATACTAGCAAGGCCGAAAATGAACTTGGAATCCACTGGCGATCTTGGGAGGGAATCGTGCGGAGTGTGATGGATCAGCAACTGGGCTTTCTTAAACCTTGAGTCGTACAAGCTATTAAGTTTCTTTTCCGAGATAGATATTTACTTCGAGCTTTGAGCATAAATCAGATGGTCCAAAATCGAGTGAAGCTAATTCCAACAGATGTATATTTATAAATCCAGACATCCAGACCTTAGGCCGCTATACGACTTTCTAGTCGGGTGTAGAAGGCGGAGGAACCTGTATCAAGTCCAACCTACAAAGGTTTCTACTTTGTTTAGCTCACAGAGTATCTCGCAAGTCCATATGAGCGGGCAATGCATAATAGGCTGACCTCATAGGCGGTTAAGGATATCTCGACATCACCCAAATGCACGATGATGTGAAGGAACAGTATGGCCTGCAGACCCATTCCTTCTGAAATATAAGGAACAAAGTTGAACTACCAAGAAGAAGATTACATAATGTATTTGGATCAGATGAAGTAGAGGGCGTGGCGGTAATTCGGAAGACCGAAAGTCGACCAACGTTCATATGCCTATACAATCAAGCTCTCTTATAGTTGCACTAAATCATCTCGGACTCAAGTTTGATTCATATGACTTCGCATAATACAACTCTATACTAAGCTGGAAAATTCACTACCAACTTGCCACCGGCTACAGCGCCTGCTCGTAATTTGTTCAATCCATCTAGAATACCATCAAACCCATCCTTTTCCTTGACAGTAGGAATTGGTTCCAAAATGTGTGTGATCGTTGGAAGGACCTTGTAAAAGCGGACAAGAGCTTCGCGGTCGGCTGGTTTGGCCTCGAACTTAGGGCCAATTGGGGGTAACCACTGAAAAGGATGCCCAAACACCGTATACGCCATCACCGTCTCGTACGACACGCCCGGTATGCTTGACTTGCCGTTAGGCAATAGCGTTACCACCGTACCGCCAGTGTTCTTCAGTACTTCTGCACATACGGAAGTAGATTTTCCTTCGGAGAAGCAATCGACGGCCTTCGAGATCTTAGGATACTCCTTGATGATATCTGCTGCAACGGTTGCGGACCTGTAGTCAAATACGGCAGTGGCACCGTACGCCTTGACAAGGTCGAATGAACGCGGCGAGGCCGTCGCGACAACTTCATAACCAGCTGCCTTTGCAATCTGGATGTGAAATAGCCCAGTGCTGGTGGCGCCAGCATAGATTAAGATCACTTCATCTTTAGGGGTTGCCGCCTGATCACCTTGAACGAAAGGGAGGCCATGACGGACATTGAGAGTCAACATGGCAGTCACAGCTGAGACGCCGTATGTGGTGGCGTCCGTGTCGCTAATTTCGTCAGGAACCTTCCAAGCCAAATCCGCGTCGACTTTCAAGTACTCGGCGAAAGCGCCCTTGTCAGGAAACAGGCCACCGTGGACGGCGCCCGCCACGCGATCGCCGGGTGTCCATCCAGACCTGACGGCGCTGCCGACCTGTTGGACCACGCCGGCATAGTCGCAGCCGATGATGGAGCCAGGGGGGGAAATGACATCTAGGTGCTTGAAGTCCGTAGGATTCAACGCGACCGCCTTGACTTTCATCAAGATCTCGTTGGGTGAGATTGTAGGAATGGGAACATCGTCCCGGACGTATCCCCCCTGGCCACCGACAGATCTGCCACTGGCGTGGTTGAAGATTCGGGTGGCAATTCTGCGGTTGGAAATAAGAGCCTTCATGATGTGGATGCACGACAAAGGGATACGGTTGAAGAGTAATGGATCGCAGGTCTTAGTATTTATGAAATGGTCAATCCTTTGCAGATATAGTAAAATGCGCCATTGGATCTTGCGGTGGGAATGGAGCAATTATCTTGCCGACGGCATTATATTGAATATCATGGGTGGATCCAAGGATCTATAATGCGGGGAGGGTTTGTTGTTTAATAATCAGCCGATCTTTACTATTCCCATATCCTACATTATACCCTAGGTTACTCGTGCTTCATCCTACTTCAGTATACATAGGTGGTGTTACGCGGTGAATATCTTTCATAATCGGCCTTATTTCTCCCAATATGTCGGGCTTAAAGCAACGGTCAATCCTTATCACCGGGTGCGTTGAGACCCTATCCAACTCCCTCCCGTATTCCCTGCCCTAACCACTCAGCCAGCAGATGTTCCCAAGGGGGTGCCGGCAACGCCCTAGCCTTGCAGTTTGCTTCTAAGGGCTTCCGCGTCTTTGCGACCGCCAGGTCGCTGAAGATTTTAACCAACCTTTAAAGGAAAAATATCGAAACGCTGACTCTCGATGTCACGGACGCGAGCAGTATCCAGGCCCTAGCGCATTTCGATGGCAAGGCACAAGCCGTAAAGCGCATTCGGGGGGGAACTGCCGGACCTTGCTACTAAGCTAAGCATTATTTAGGTCGTAGTTATTAATCCTATAATATAATCCCTAGCAGAACTGTTATCCTACCTTTATAGCAGCAAACCAGAGATTGCCCAATATATTGAGACTATAGGGCTAAGGGGTATAAGCAGAACTCATACCTAAATAGCTATACATATTTTTATTCTATAAACCAGTCTCTTAGTGGTTATATGTTCACTTCAAGATTAATGGTGGGTTCAGGTGACTGAGTCGCCCGTGTGATCAGCCTGAATGTATCCGATGGCTTCCAGAATCTGACGATGAAGGAATTGGCTCATGCCATCACCTCTCCTTGCTGCTGGATTGAAAAGACCATTGGACTGGCAATCTCCCAGCGCCATTGGTGCTTAATTTGGGTCGTCGCCTACGCCAGCATGTACAAGTCGTATCTGTTATCGGGTCCACTGAAATGGGTTGGCTTCCAACGTTAGTGCCAGAAAGCAAAGAAGATTGGGCCTACTTTGAATGGAGCCCATCTTATGGAATTGAAATGCAAGCTCGAGGAGACGACTTGTTTGAGATGGCCATCCCTCGTAGGGAACACTCACGCATTATGCAGGCCATTTTTCATACCTTCCCCGACCCGCATGTGTACAGAAACAACGATCTGTACACGAGACATCTCACGAAGCCTGACTTAGGGAAGTTCCATGGAAGATTTCACGATATGTTCATTCTCAGCAATGGAGCGAAACCCAACCCAGTGAACCTGGAGAAACCCATTGAGGGATATCCTCTTGTCTCGGGAGCCGTGGTTGTCGGTCAATCTAGGTTTCAGGCTAGCTTGCTTATTTGACCAATACTGACAGCCCAGTAATGTCTCACAATGCTTTCATCGAGGAAGTTTGGCCGACAGCTCAAGAAACCAATCGTTTTGTCGCCGCCCATGGGCGAATTCTGAAAGAGAGGATTGGACTTGTCTCAAATGCCAAACCCTTCAAAACGACTGCAGAGGGTACAGTGCAGCGACAAGCTATACTCCAAGATTATGAGCAGGAGATTAATGCCATTTATGATGCCGATCTGGCCTTTGACCTGGATGTGCCATTCCCTGATGCCATATATCGCTCGAGCATCGTGAAATATGTTTATCAAATAGTTTCTCGGACATCTGGTAAATCTTGTTTCCTCAATGATCAGAATATTTACAATGCTGGACTCGATTCTCTCACGATGATTCAAATTGCCACAATCTTGCAGCGAGGACTTCAACTGCATCGGCCGGATACGGAGGAGGGGACAATCACCCCCCAAGCCGTCTATGCAAACCCGACGGTAGAGAGTCTGGCTTGGTTCATTCATAGAATACTGGAAGGCACGATTGATAATAACATCCCACGCAATAGAAAGATCCATCAGTTGATCCAAAAAGCACACCGCCACTCTCATTGCAAACTAAACCCCCCCCCCCTGTTTGGTTTTGACTGGCTCTACTGGATCTCTGGGAACATACCTTCTGCATGATCTTATGAAGTCTAGCCGCATGGAAACAGAAGCTATTCATAAGACCTAATTATCCGAAAGAACACACTGATAGGAAATAAAAACAAAAGCAACACAGGCCACCCTGCACAAGACAGAAGGTCCGTCGTTATTAACACTATACAGGATCCTAAGACCAAGTGAGCCTTTAGCAAGTCAAAGGGTAGCGCCATCCGTCTTCATACATACCAAGCGGTTGTACATCCTTGCAGACCGACCTGTGTATAGGCACGGATAATGCCCGCTGGCACAAAAGGTGGGATAGCTGGAGCTGGGGGTGGATGGGACTTACTCGATAATAGAAAAAAACTGTTGTTAGTGCTGTTAGCTAGGGATCTAGCTGCCTATATCTATTCGCGTTGGGTACAGACAATACTTTCTGGGATAAATAGTGGAATAGAAGTAGTCAAGAGGAAAACAGTTTTAGTAATACCGCTACTAGTCCTGTCTTAGTAATTTCGTAAGGCTAAAGCTACATAAACCTCTTCATCAAAGGTACTGAAAATTCTCTGCAGTAAAAATAGGATGGTAGTAAATGGGTGCCTGGGAGTCCCTTGGTGGAGTTATAATTAGTGATGCCAAAGTTGCTAACTGGGACAAAGATCATCTGCAGATATTCGTGCGAAGGCCTAAGAATGACGCCTGGCATATATACTTGTATAACCCGGTGACAATACATTGCTTAATGCAATGTTGGCTGTGTCTCGGGGAGGTCGGTCGGCTGGATTATATTGTAATCGCGACTGTCATGAACGCCCTTTTACATCAGATGTGGTGTGGCTCTTATTATACTGGATAAGAACTCGGTTTGTTTGTTTTTAAATATTCGACGATCGTTTACAGAGTAGCTTATAATGACATACCCCTTTAGTATAAAATCCACTAGAAACCCAGGTCTCGTCAATCCAAAGCACCCTAAACCACTCTTCATAGGTCCAATTGATTTGTTATTGATGCTCAAGCTCCAGACATTTAGCTTTATCTATCTCAGAAGGTAGAGATTTGAAATTAATCGATATCGTCGTACACCATTAGAAAGCGCCTCGGTGTTCTAGAACTACAAAATAGGCCTACCTTATATACTAGTTCCAAATAGGACTGCATACGCCTAGTAGCTTTGAAAAATCTAACATAGACCGAATATCAATCTCCGTGGCCAGTCAATAGATGCTAGATGTAGACTTTGGCACAACTCATCTGAAATCGAACCCTACCTATTATAGGTTAGGTTTTGGGTCTAATTCTCTTATTTATCGTAGATTATAGGTTATAATAGGTCGAACCCATTACCTATACAAGTTGGATAATACGTCCAAACCTTAAACCCATGGCGGGTTCTGCTGAAGTCTAGCCTGATGTAAGGAGATCCGCTAGCACATATCACATAGATAACACTCGTCACTATCCTCAGCTGATCGCAAAGCATCCATTCCTCTGGCGCTATTCTTAAGCCTGGTGTTAATTTAAATCCGCGCATGTACCTTTCCAGTAGCAGCAGAGAAAATTACCTCTTGAACAAGGCGCATATCCACAATGTCATCATATCCCTAGAGTTTACCTGTTGATTCTGGCCACGGATCTTCCGCAAATGAAACCTCAATAAAGGCCATCCAGTCATTTGTGGCAGCCCTAGGCTGTGACTATAGTCGTTTTCCTCTTGCTGAAGACCAAGAATTACTCAAGGCAGCAGAGAGAGTCATTCGTTACCACGTTACTTCCGAGCGACAATGTCGGATGCTCATCTCCAGGCTATCTCTGGGCGTGGGCGTTGCAGCTCATGCATATTCGACTTACCCCTTTAATGTTCGACTTTTCATTGCTATCTACACTATGTGATGCGCATACATCGACGACGCCGACCCTAAAGACATAATACCAAAGCTGGAGCGCTTTGCTGTGAATTTCGGCTCAGATGTGTCGCATTCCCACAGCAATCTAGATTATCTGGCATATTTGCTTGTGGTTGAATTGCGAAAGCTTTGGGTGCCTCTCGCGTGCTCATGCATAGTCAAGTCAACATTAGACCTACTCTCTGGTTGTGCTCTTGAAGGTCGGTTTCCGCCTGGATTTGAGCGACAAGCACATGGATTTCCCTCCTACTTGCGCAAAAAGACTGAAGCCTCTGAAGTGTATGCATTCTCCATCTTTCTGGAGTCACTCTTCTCCGAGTCCATCAGCCTTGGACTATACGTGCATTCAATCCCTGGGATAATCGAGGTGACCAACGCGGTCAATGACGTTATATCATATTACAAGCAATATGTGATAGGAAATGAGAAAAATGGTCCCATCGTCAGTGAAGCCAGGGTACAGATGCGTCAGCCGGCCGAGGTACTGTATGATATTTGCCGAGATGCCGGTGCCATGCACGCTCATATCAAGTAGAATCTAGGTGAAGCCGATGAGCAGCTGCAACAGACGTACTGCTCATTTGTTGATGGACTACCCGCCTTTAACATCATAAGCAAACGTTATAGGCTGTCTGAGGTTGGGATAAGCATTACAGCGGGTTGTCTTATTTGCTCACCGGAGTGAGAGTAGTTTTCGAGTGTTGGTCAGGTTTTGCGCGGACCCCGATCCACTCTCGCGTCTTGATAGGCAGTGCATTCATCGTATGTACCGTCAGTTAGAATAGAGTAAGAAAAGTTGGAGCAGCTTGTTAACAACTTATGGTACTTCCCAGCCCTTGGCGTAAGTATCTAGACGGATAACATACTTAGTAATGGTGTGATTGACTCTATTCTAGCAGTGCTTTAAGTCTAGGGTATAAGTTCAACCCATCGGAGATTACGGAGTCTGGATTGTCATTAGTTCTTTTCGCACCCTATGAATGACTTCACATCTAGTAAACCATAGCAAAGTCTATCACAATAATTGACCCTGGAAAGGGGGTTTCAACTTAGAGTTCAAGCATATCGCCTGTGGCTTTTGCAGAACAATGATCACAATGAACTACCGATAACACACTTGCTTGACCGGCTGCCGCGAATTAGGGTGAGTTTTATATTGCTTGCGCGAGGTACCTAAGCATAAGAAGCCTGACACTGCACTATATTACGTGTTTATGTTGGTTTTGTTTTACTTTTTTTGCTCCTGACATAAGACGATTATTGAGACTGGCTAGGTAGGTAAGCCGGGATATGACCCCACATACCAACGTGTTTCGAAAGAAAGTTATCGGTAAGCATGTAACTTCGGGCGAAGTATGTAACAAGGATCAATGCTATGCCATTACGTATGTACTACTACCTGCCCGGTTTCTTAGATAAGCATGCTTACTGTCAGCACCAAGAAACTAACTTGAACGGTTGCTCAGCCTTATACTTGAATATCGGGCAATCTGCCAGCCCCTCAAAGGGCTCATTAACAAGTTCTCTTTGATTTATGACGAATACAGGGGATAAATGGGCTTAATCAGCGTACTCTAGGGCTTCCGGACAACGGTGTATGTAATTGATCTTGTTTGAGAAGATAAGTCCATTCGTTGTTTCTTATCCTCTAAAATACTTACCCGGACTCTAAGCCTATTATATTGTTCCGCGTCCTATCAATTAATCAAGTGTCGATGAGGATATCCGATACAACATCACTTGTCAGTAAAAAAAAGAAAAGGAGGCAAAACATTGTTTATTTTAGTTTCTACAAATTTTTCGTTCTCGTGTTTGCGTAGATATCTACCGTTTCAACACTTGATGGCTCGTGGTGTCAAGGTCCTAGAAATATATATATCGGGACAACGTTGGACATGATCTCGAACAAGGCTGGACCAACCGCCGAGGTCAGTCTTTTGGTCAAGTAGGAATGTGAATCTCTCTGCAGTTATGGTGCCATTGCATAATGCATAATATTTGGTATTATAGACTCTACCCCAAAAACCAAGGAAGCCGATATCGAGAACCAAGAATTGGAAATCAAAATTCAGCAAGGTTGGTGCACCCCGCTTGATAGCGTCTCCATGGTAATCCAGCCACGGAAACGGTTCCGTTATCTATTTGTTCAGCATCGGAGCTCCACAGCTACAATCAAGCTACACAACAATGACAACTGAGGTCGCGCAATCTCTATTCCAAAGATTATTATACAATTAATATATAATATGTAGCATTAATAATTTCAAGCAGTGCAAATAAAGATCTTCAGATCGGATCGTAAGCAGCCATAGGATCAGGTTCTCTCCTCCCTTCCATGTAGGGTTTAGACCTACATCAGCCATGGCGGCGCATTCTTCAATCTGGCAAACCTGGCGGTGTACTTTACACTCCACTCTTACTCATATGCTGGTATAATAATTACCTAATGATATCACGCCTTCACGATACAGATGTAGCAATCTTGATATCGCGGAGTACAATTAATATAAATTGATAGGGCAGGTTTCTCTCGGCGGAGAAGAAGCGTTGGCCGGGCGGTGCTTGTACCGAAGAAGCATAGCGGGGACACAATTAGTCTCTCGCCGAGTCTGAATAATGTGGAGGTTTGCAACTCAGGTTACATCGACCCAAGAAGGGGTACAATTGTCGGAGAAGGGGAGGAAAGGGTTGAACATGAAGTGATGAACAGGGAAGAATATTGATATGATACGTATTTAAAGTAAATCCGAATTCACGACCGAATCTGGACAGAGTACAGTCAGCAGTCCGAAACAATGCTTTTGTTGTGATTCGTTATTGTTGTTATCCAGGCTTGGCGTGCAAACCAAGCAAACAAGCATCGCAAAAGAGACAAACAAACAAGAGCCGATTGGGAAACATTCAGAACTGACATTAACATCGACACCAGTTAAACACGGTATCTCTGTCGAACTGAAGAGCGAGATGCAAGTCTTCGATGACATATTATGCACTCCCAAAATGGCAGCCTGATTATCGTCTTGGCCGAGTCGGTGTCGCATCCCGAATTAGAATAGTGGTCTCCACATCCCCTGACGATCGCATCTCACCTTGCATTCTGATAAGCCAGGGTGCTCGATTCCTCCATCACACCATGTAACTATGTGCTGCGGGCTTGGCTGGATCCCCAAGGGTCAATCCAATCATGCTGGCCGGGCGAGGAGGGTCCCGACGGACGTCCGGCGCATTCATTGATTGCTCAATGGTATGCAGAGTCAGCTGCAAGCGATGACAGTGCACTATCGATAACAATCACGCGAAGGCTGGTCGTCTAGTCTGAAAATAAATACTCTCCGCATTCTCCTCCTTCGTTTTCCCCTCTACAACCATTGTCCGCCATTAATTGCGATTCACCATGTTCTTCAGTCGTGGAGCGCTTTCGCTCGCAGTGCTTTCACTGCTCAGCTCCTCCGCCGCAGGGGAGGCTTTCGAGAAGCTGTCTGCCGTTCCAAAGGGTACGCCCCCCTTGATCCGCCTCATGCTCGAAAAGCATGAGTTCCGTCGGTAGTCGGTCGCAATACTAATTCTTTACTAGGATGGCATTATTCTAGTACCCCTAAAGGCAACACTGAGGTTTGTCTGAAGATCGCCCTCGCGCAGAAGGATGCTGCTGGGTTCGAAAAGACCGTCTTGGAGATGTCGGATCCCGACCACCCCAGCTACGGCCAGCACTTCACCACCCACGACGAGATGAAGCGCATGCTTCTTCCCAGAGATGACACCGTTGATGCCGTTCGACAGTGGCTTGAAAACGGCGGCGTGACCGACTTTACCCAGGATGCCGACTGGATCAACTTCTGTACTACCGTCGACACCGCGAACAAACTCTTGAATGCCCAATTCAAATGGTACGTCAGCGATGTGAAGCACATCCGCCGTCTCAGAACACTGCAGTACGACGTCCCCGAGTCGGTCACCTCGCACATCAACACCATCCAACCGACCACCCGTTTCGGAAAGATTAGCCCCAAGAAGGCCGTTACCCACAGCAAGCCCTCCCAGTTGGACGTGACCGCCCTTGCTGCCGCTGTCGTTGCAAAGAACATCTCGCACTGTGATTCCATCATTACCCCCACCTGTCTGAAGGAGCTTTACAACATTGGTGATTACCAGGCCGATGCAAACTCGGGCAGCAAGATTGCCTTCGCCAGCTACCTGGAGGAGTACGCGCGCTACGCTGACCTGGAGAACTTCGAGAACTACCTTGCTCCCTGGGCTAAAGGCCAGAACTTCTCCGTTACCACCTTCAACGGGGGTCTCAATGACCAGAACTCCTCGTCCGACAGCGGTGAGGCCAACCTAGACCTGCAGTACATTCTCGGTGTCAGCGCCCCATTGCCCGTTACTGAATTCAGCACCGGAGGCCGTGGCCCCCTCGTCCCTGATCTGACCCAGCCGGATCCCAACGCCAACAGCAACGAGCCGTACCTTGAGTTCTTCCAGAATGTGTTGAAGCTCGACCAGAAGGACCTCCCCCAGGTCATCTCGACCTCCTATGGAGAGAACGAACAGGTAAGCCACTCCACCGTTGATTCTTGCAACACTTACTAAATGGTATCTAGGAAATCCCTGAAAAGTACGCTCGCACCGTTTGCAACCTGATCGCTCAGCTCGGCAGCCGCGGTGTCTCCGTTCTCTTCTCCTCCGGTGACTCTGGTGTTGGCGAGGGCTGCATGACCAACGACGGCACCAACCGGACTCACTTCCCTCCCCAGTTCCCCGCCGCTTGCCCATGGGTCACCTCCGTCGGCGCCACCTTTAAGACCACCCCCGAGCGGGGCACCTACTTCTCCTCGGGCGGTTTCTCCGACTACTGGGCTCGCCCCGCCTGGCAGGATGAGGCCGTGAGCAGCTACCTCGAGAGCATCGGCGACACCTTCAAGGGTCTCTACAACTCCTCCGGCCGTGCCTTCCCTGACGTCGCGGCCCAGGGCATGAACTTCGCCGTCTACGACAAGGGCACCTTGGGCGAGTTCGACGGCACCTCCGCCTCCGCCCCGGCCTTCAGCGCCGTCATCGCTCTCCTGAACGATGCCCGTCTCCGCGCCGGCAAGCCCACTCTTGGCTTCCTGAACCCCTGGTTGTACAAGACCGGCCGCCAGGGTCTACAAGATATTACCCTCGGTGCTAGCACTGGCTGCACCGGTCGCGCTCGCTTCGGCGGCGCCCCTGACGGTGGTCCCGTCGTGCCGTTTGCTAGCTGGAACGCTACTCAAGGCTGGGATCCCGTCACTGGTCTCGGAACTCCCGACTTCGCCGAGCTCAAGAAGCTTGCCCTTGGCAACTAAATTTTGTTTTATATAGATATAGTAGATACCACTATGTACAATGTGTCTTAGATGCGATTCAATGCAACTGTTCATAAATGACTGCGATCCAGTTAAGGTTGTAATCCTCGTCCGCTTACGTGAGGGTAAACTATGGGGAAGAGGACATGGTCGCACTCAGCCTTACCACGCTGACACCACATTAGCGATATGATCCTGCAGAAATGATGATCTGAGTAATCTTCCAAGCTAAACATGGCGATCCAACACTCAGCCTCGACGCCGAGAGAACATCTCCACCGTAACCAAGATAAAAATAACATGAATAGACCCATACAAAAAGCCCCTGATGTCATAACTAACCATAAATATCACTAATCAACTACCAGTATTAATATATACACCCACCCACCATCAATCATAACTCTTTACCACCAAATCCAAATTCACCCTCTTCATCCCCACACCCAATAAAACAAACCTACACGATAAAAAACATCTACAAAACTAACAAAGCCCCAACAGCAACAGCCCCCATCTCCAACCCCACATACCCCGTAACAACAGGCGCAGCATTAACAGACCCCGTCTCCCCTCCCTGCGCAAAGCTCGTCGAAGAAGCAGTCGTACCAACACTATCATTCTCACTAGCAGAGCTAGACCTTGAACTAGACCTCGAACTAGAACTGGAACTGGAGGTAGACCGAGTTTCCTCCGCCGATGTCGTCCGAGACCTAGAACTCGAGTCTGCACTTGAGCTGGAGCTCGAATCTTCATCAGATGCAGACGTCGCGGTGGATTCGGTGGATGCCATGGTGCGCGTGGATCTGGAAGTTGTAGTTGATGTTATGGTTGTAGTGGCGTCTGAGGTTGCAGGGGCACCGGTGTTGAACATTGTGCTGTCGGCCGGGGAGTGGACTGTTATTCTAGTTGCTTCGCCGGTGCAGCGTCTGTATTGTTTAGCTTGTTTCCAACATATGGGATATAGGGAGAAGGGGAGAGGTACCCAATGAACCCATTACAGCATCCGACGAAGACGTTACCCTGGAATTGGCAGCGTTCTGAGAGGTTACAGCCGACTTATTGTTTTGTTAGTATATCTCATCCATCAACATCACATAAACCAAGAACTACTCAAACGGAGCAGATCCGAACAGAAGACCATATAGGGAATGATATAAAGGCATTAGGAACATAACTTACTCCCCCCATCATCATGCGCACAACAATTCGGCGAACACCCAGTCCCACAGCACTGACCGAACAAACACTGTCCTCCATCAGAACATGTAGCTCTCTTCTCCAGCCCGGCCTCTTCAATAGGCGTGAACTCCCTACTAGCCAGGATCGGGGCCTTAAGTGCCTGAGCTTGTTCCTGTTCTACCTGTGCAGCAGCGCATTGGTTGTAGAACGTGGCAGAGGCCAGAAAGATCGATAGTGTATTGGCGAAATACATTCTTTTGTCAAATTTATCCAACTATAAGAATTCAGTAAACACAGTACGTATAACCAAAGGCCAAGAAACAACAGAAAAAGGAACCGGGAAAGTCCAGCAATGTAGTATTTAAGTCTTCAGCCTCAAAGTGCTTCTCATTTTGTTGCGCGCTTGGATGTCTCGTATTCGAGCTTGGCACGGGTCCATAGATCCTCAGTATTGGGGCTACTTGTGAAGATCCTAATACCGAATGGGTATAGACTTTGTTCGTTTATTTTAGGGTCTCGTATTTGGGGTTTGTTTGGGTGGTGGTGTTGTTTTGGTTTGTCATTGTAGGATGCGGGGTGAGTCAATGGTTTGGATATTGCTGGTAAATTGGACGTGACGTTTTCCAGAAGGGTGTTGGCTGGATAAGGAGAGGAAAAGCTAAGCATTGTGTTGGGTGGATACCGTGGTACTTTGGCAGTCATGGGTAGGGCTGTGGTGGAGCATTGCCCTGAGTCCAAGTCACTTTGTGTTCAGGAATTGCTTTGTGGCGTTGATTTCATGACTCGGGCCCCTTGTCGAGGCTTTAAGATAGATAATTGTCTGGAGCTTGAATATGTGCTTGAAATTCACAATCCTACATTAGCCTTGAGCGCGTGTGTCTGGCAATATGCCGACACGGCCAGCAGTTAGACGCGTTTGCATTTGGGTGACGCTTTATTTGTTCTCTTGGTTTTCCTTTTACCCACAGAACGTCTTGTGTAGATGAAAGAGCGTAAGTATGCCTCATGTTCCATTACAGGGTTTGATATTGCTTTGCTGACGTTGAAATTGGCACATAGCTTTAGTTATCATGATGGAGCTTATTGGAGAATATAGTGACAGTACAAAAGACTAGTCTCAGGTCGCGGAACAGGGATCGTGCTAATACCGATAGAACAATTTCTCAAGTTATATAAAGGATCGTCCTAACGGGGACTGGATCGCCAGTGACCATCGCATATTCTAAATTGCATGGTGGCATTACGTAACTACTGCGAAGTTCGCTATTATAGGGCTGAAGACTTAGAAATGAGATGTATCCAGTACCTGAGAAAGCCGGATGATCAAACTATTTGCCAGACAGATAACAAAAATCCAATATCTTGCGATCACGCTAATTATATAAAATACCTGACATGAAGGCATCGTCCATAATGGCGAGCCGTATTCCTAACATCAAACATAAACAATCGGTCTATTTCTTCTTCGAATCCGGCTCAACCGTCCCTTCATTCTCCAAGCGTTGCGCCACAATCATCTGCGCAATGGCATCCTCCGTCTTCAGATACGTGCGACTTCCCTGAATGAACCAAAAGCCGACAGACACCACCAGCATTACTCCAAAGACGGCAATGGCGTAGTTCATATCACCCGCCGGCGGATTCGGTGAACCAGGGAAGAAGAAGAATACCGTTGTGATGGCACAGTAGATAATGCTGATCCAGTTCAGAGGCTTGCCCCATCGCCCAAGATTGAATTGGCCCGGTGGCAGTTTATCCCGTCCAACGACGAGCAGAGCGGCGATGGGCATGCCGTAAGAGATGGTGAGGGCGATTGTACTCACACTGAGGATGGCTTCGAGCACGGTATTTGCGAAAAGATACAGAATTCCGACCAAAGCGATCAGAACGCCCTGGAACCAGAGGGACCGCGCGGGCACTTTCCACACGGGGTCCACGTGGCTGAGGTAGCCGCTCCAGGGTAACCCGCCGTCGCGCGCAAATCCCCATGTCAAGCGAGATGCGGTGGTTAGGATACCGATGCCTTGTCCCAGGCCGTTGAAGATAAATAGTGCGATCAATGTCGCGCCGCCTTTCAATCCGATCGTCTCGAGCATCAATTCAATGAAAGGTAGTCCGCTGGGTGAGTCGACCACCCTATCGACATCCTGGATACAGAATAGACAGACAACCATGAAGATAAAGCCGGTGACGGCACCAAGTAGCACAGCCAACCAAATAACTCTAGGGGCGTTCTTGCGGGGTGCAGGAATTTCTTCCACCATGTGAATGACCGCGTCGAAAGCTGTCAAGCCGTATGCGGCCTGGACAAGTCCCGTAAACCACACTACACCATCGCTCCAGCCGGTCTGGTTTATCCATTTGCCGAAGACGAAGGACGCGGGCTGGAAAGATAGATCCTTCTTTACTCCGACCGAGATAAGCAAAACCAGCGACAAAATGACAAATAACGCGGTGAACCAGACACCGACGAAATTATTGATCCAGGGGAGGATTTGGTCCCTCCGGCACCCGACCACATTGATCACGGTCAAGAGAAGGACACAGCCGATGTAGACGAGGAATTCCAGCCACCCGGTCCCGGCTCCTTCCCACGTCGGCTCGAACATGACCTTCATGCCAAGAAGAAACTCGGTCATGAAGGCGATTTGTGATGCGGTCAAAGTCCACCAGCCGAAGGTGTTGATCCACGCGCACATGTACGAAGCAAAACGACCCAAGGGGGTTTCCCATAGTCGAAAGACCCAGTACGCCTGACCCAGCGCGGTCGGCATGCTACTGGCGAGCTCGCCAAGAGATAGGGCGACACAGAGGTTACATGCTGTGACCAGAACGAGACCCCAGAGAATAGCGACAGCGCCGCCGTTGGTTAAACCGCTGCTGAGATCCTGAGCAAAAGTTGAATATGTTCCTAGACATTTTGTCAGTCACGCTCTGTCATTCCCGATGCAAAGAAGTCCGTCCATACCTAGGACGCAGAATGCCAAGGCTAGCATGCTCCACAAGTCGAATTTGCGCGTAAGGGCCTGGTCATGGCCCATCGCCGCGAGATCGTGAGCATCTTGCACATCTTGATCGACCAAGTGCGGTTTAAGGGGTTGGGAGTTGGATTCCAGGTCCATACGGAGATTTAATCACGTATGACAAAATTGATGAGAGTTCAGCCAAGGGGTGGACGGGTTGATTCGATGGGCAAGTGGTGTACCCTCCTGTCCATTTTCTGCGTGTAGTTTTTCTGGAGGGAAAGGTTTCCAAGAAGCTGGGCCGGGGGTTCATATATCAAACCGGGCAGCTATACACAGAGAGGGGAAGTAAGGAGGAAGAGTCCCCGGACGTTTTCGCACCCCCTCACGTTTAGGAAAGGATCATTCGTCGGGGGAAATTGGTTGCAGATGATTATCGAGGAGTTTAATCAGTGGAATTGGTCATGGTAGCGATCTTCATCAGTCACTGATAGGCAAGAATGATAAGTCGCGGTTGAAAATCGTGACGTTGGGCACTCCTTT